>JAUUDZ010281784.1:0-16696 GCA_032361705.1 Panulirus versicolor | reverse complement strand
CATATTCGCCATTTCCCATGTTAGCGAGGTAGCATTAAGAACAGAGGATTGAGCCATAGAGGAAATATCCTCACTTGGCCCCCTTCTCTGATCCTTCTTTTGGAAAGTTATATATACATATATGATATAAGTGTCAGCTATTCATACCTTAAAAGTGTAATCCTTATAAACCTACTTCTATCCTTTGCCAGAGCCACATCTCTTTTGCAACACATTTCAGCCTTCTGCCTTCTTCATTTTACATTATAAGCTTTAACCTCCTGACCCCCATTCTTGTTTGTGCTCTTCCAACTTTCTTCTGCCATTTACCTTCCTCTCCTCCCATGTTCCCTCACTTAGTCATGCCTTCCTATCTTTCCAGTTCCTCCTCCTCATCCTTTTTTTCCCTCACTATGATTACCATTTCATCTGTCCTCCCACAGAATTCTGAGAACACTTACGGCTTTGAGACCCCTAGTAAAGCAGCTTGCAAGCACCTTTGGCAATGCTGTGTTGAACATCATGCATTCTTCAGACTGACACAAGCCTCAGGCAACTCCCCAGCTGCTATCTTCTCCCTAGGATCCAAGTTCAGGTACAGGTATGATCCATTAGTTGACAAAGAGGCCCAACCGTGTTATATAGAGTTAGAACCAAGAAGAAGCTAGAGTTATAAAGTTTCTGGGATTGGTTATTGAGTATGAAGCAAAATTGTGAGTACAGTACATGGCTAATCTGACAGGGAACATCTAAAGGAAATTTGTGCATGAATAGTTGAACACCTTTTTATTTGGGTTGTTAGCACTGTGATGTAAAATTTTTATTAAGAAAAATATTGTTATTTTGGTGCATTATGAATGATCATATATTTTTGCAGAGGTAGTGTGGTACCAGATGGCCTATTTATTTTTGTCTTTCACAACCACATTTTCATATGACTTATACAGTGTCTGTCATATATGTCATACAATTATTGTGGAGCATGTCATCCTCTGAGTAGATTTTTACATTGTATACAGTAGTTACAGTTCATTAAACACTTCAGTTTATGGTAGTTTAGAAGTTGTGAGTTACGTTTCTTTTATATGCTCTTATGCATGCTAGCCTTTAAATCATATAGATGCACGTTGTATAGAAGCCTTTTACGTCCTGCCTGTAACTATGTAGCATTGTTATATTCTGTATAGATAATCATGTGGAGCCTTTTTTTTTTTCATTTACCCACTTCTTGTATTTTAGCTTCAGTATTGTATTTTTTTTTTTTTTTTTGAATAATGCTTACAGTATTATGCTTTGATCCTTCACTAAGTATCTTCTCTGGACTTGCTCACCACAGAGCATACCATTCATGGGTAAACTCCCACTTTGCATAAGTAAATGTCTATCACAATGGATCATTTTCATGCTGCATACATATTATTATTATCATTATTATTATTATTATTATTATTATTATTATTATTATTATTATTTAGCCCTAGGGCCCATTTATGGAGTTCCTTTAGCTTCAAGGCTACGCTTCTCTTAGGAGTAGGGTAAAATGGGTTCCTTTGAAGCAAGAAGTTCTTTGACAACACTATACTCTTTTCCATATGCTGACCATGATACAACCTTATGAAAGGTGACTTGCAAGCAGATTCTGTTAACACCTGTATCTTACATATATAAACAGTAGTCACTATCCAGTGTGATTTTGATAACAGTGAACATGAATTAGGGATTTGAAATAAACATGTTAAATGATATCTCTTAGTAGAGTAACAATGAAATAGTTTGTTATGCAACAGAATAGATTCAGTTTCTCATAATGCATGCCTCACTTGACTTTCAATATTGTTCAGCTCAAGTTTATTTTGCAGTGGGAGGACAGAGAAAGAAGCAGTTCAGGATGCCAAGATAGGGTCACGAACACAACCTGAGTTTACCAGGATGCCCAGTAGGAGGTACCAACGGCGTATTGTAGAAGGTGCACAAGATAGTAAGTTTACTCAATTCTATGATAGTTTACTTGTAAGATTTTTTGTATTATCAGACTTAGTTGCAGTACAGTACATACTGAAACTTGTTTTAAGTACAACATATCATTTTGTTAATCTATTAATATTCTACAAGTTTGTTGTTTTTAACATTATTTTATATGTAGTAAGTTTTCTTGCATCGTTAGATGCATTAGTTTTGATCAAGATCCCAGATGTCATTTTCTGGACTGAGAGCAAGATGGCATATGTTCTAGTATTCCCTGAAGGTCTTTAGTTACTAGACTCCATGCTTTGTAAGTACACTAAACAGTAAATTCAGAGGAGCTTCAGGTTTTCACCTAAGCAAAACAGACCACCTCGTTGAAGTAAAGAAAGTGAAAATAATTTGGAAAGATATGAAAGATAACCCAGTGAATGTACACAAGGGGGAAAGTAGTTTAAAGTAGAAAAAAAAAATGAATGGAAAGGGGATTGAATAACAGATTGTAAAATCTAGTTTTAGCCGTCTGTCAAGGATAGTATCTATAGTGAGCTGGAAAATGATATTCTTTAAAGGATAGTGTGAATTTTTGAAATGTAATGTAGTCTAGATACTGGGACTACAGCATAGAAGTATTGAAAACAGAGGTAAGGAACAAACCTCACTGCTTCTTGAACATCTTGGACCACTCTGATGCCTTGTTGTAACTGTTCTGAAGTACATTAAGTGGCCCAATCTGTTGTCAGAGTTTGAAAGTTATGGAAACTCTCCTCGCTCTATGAATTTTAGAAATTTTAACTGATTACTGTAGTATCTGATGATTATAATGAAATATCCTCTGGTCTTCATAAATTCATTTTAGTGGGTGAAGGGTTCATTTATGTTTGTAGGACCACAAGAGGTTGAGGGATAATATCAAGATTCATTCACACATTTAAACCCCATTGGCCAGAAATGCTGCAGTGAAGCCCTCGCTTAAAGCAGAATGTTATTGCTTTTTGGGATGTAGTAGCATTATTGTAGGGTATCAAAATTCTTTTCTTCCACTACTTTCACCATACTTACAGATATCTTACTGAGAATAAACAGCCTTTTTGGAGAAGTATAATATCTACTGTTTTACCAACTCTGTTCATATTAGTAAGTTACATGGTATAATTTACCAGTCTGATAATTGTTTTTGCACAAGCAGTAACCTCATTTTTGTTCCACAATGCTTTCTGTACCAGTATAAAGTTTTACTTTCCATATTCAAAGAAATCTTCCACAATATTTGCCAGTGCTTAATAAAATTTCTGTTACCCATGCATACACATAGAGGCTTTTCGCTGTTGGATTATAACTAAAGGCAAGTGTTTGCAGATTCAGTATATAAACATTCATTGTGTAATACATAACCAGATGTTGATAAATCTCCCATTCTGTCATAGTACATCTATCTATAATACTTACTAAGATATTTACTAAGATACTAAGGTATTTCCATGACCACTTAAGACACTCTCCAAATCTGATATCAGATTGCAGCTTACAATTTGATAGCCTAATTTAAGAGATATGTTCAGGCCATTATATCCTTAATCTTATAAGAATTTGTTTTGATATAAGTAATTTATTTTTTATAATTGTTTATGTTATTTAATATTGAAAGAGTATTGTAATGTTTCTGATACATAGATTATGAAAGATATTAACAAGTACCTTTGAATGTATTCACAGCTCCACGTGTAGAGGATGTAGAAGTTAAACCAGAGACACGCAACACTGTGCAACTACCCACACCCGTCTCAACGTGAGTTTTCTGTTAATATTGCCTGTGTGAACTTGCAACACTGTGCAACTACCCTCACCCATCTCAACGTTAGTTTCTGTTAATATAGCCTGTGAACCTAAATCCGAAGATATTTATGAGAATGTGGAAGTGGAGTAAGAGGCAGTTATTTTGATGATGCTCTCAAATTGGAAAATCTCACTAAGATGTGTAACTCTTTCTTGTCATCAGAGTCTCGCACATGTATCGCAGTACCTCTATGACTCTAGCTCCTCGTAGTGACTCACCTCGCAGCACTCGTTCTGCACCCTACCCGGCTAGTGTAGCGACTTCTGGGGGTACAGCTACGCTTTTGGGAGGTAGGAGTGGAGAACACAGACCAAGAGGGGAATCTCCTAGATCAGTTCACTCTGCGGTGTCTGCCCCACAGAACTGTGTAGTATCACGACGAACTTCAAGTGTGGACAGCCAGTCTTCTGTTGATTCCCGAGGACACCGCAGGTTTGTTTTTGATTATGCACACATGGGATATCTCAGTGCAATGATTCAGCCTTAGAAAACTTTTTCAAGCATCAGGGTCACTTCATTTATGTTGCAGTATGTTACTTGTTATGGTACGTTTGGGGTTGTCACCTACATCTTGGCCTCAAATTTATTCTCACTTCTGTGTTGAAGGTGGAAAGGATAGGAATGATGGATGTTTGATATATTTGTTTTGTTACTTAGTTTAAAAGAGATTATATTGTACAGTATGAACTTTATTAAATGACATGATTTGTTCTTGCATCCATAAGAGCTGCAAGTCTTGTCTTCCCCTAAGGACTTTATTACCATAAGAAAGCTGATGCTGAGAAAAGATGAAGGTGGGGGATTATTAGTGTCACTGACAGAAGAATGAGAAATGGAAAGGGGTTCAGTTCAGCATCTTCATGATGCAGAATGTTCATGCTGCATTCACATGGAAGGGATTCCAGTGTAGCATCTTGATGCCCCTGAATGTTCATATCATTATTGTGCCAAAGACAGGATTAGAAGGAGGATCTAGTACAGCACACTATTTTTCTGGAATATTCATGTCATTATGTTCATGTTAATTTGTGGTGAAGTAACACATGTATGCCAGTACTGTTATAGTATATATATTAGGTATAGTAATGGATTATATAATGCATAAGAAAATACATTCTTGATTCATATTGTACTCTGTGCAGAACTTTTGTGGTATCTTTGTTACCTTTATTTCCACTGATATTCAAAACTCTTACAACTGTTTTTAGCATTATTCATTCCAGTCTTCAATTGTCACCTAGTGCAAATTTATGTCCTCCCTCACTTGGTTGTACAAATGCTTAACCATTTTAAATACTCTGAAACACCATTTTTCTCCAATAATCTGATTGTGTATATTACTTTATTACCATAATTCACATTTTTGTAAATCTTAGATGCAGTTGAGCACTTTTTCTTACTAACACTTCTAATTCCGTTATGGTATAGACATAGGAGGAGTCGTGGGCGGTCATCCGATGGAGAAAGTGAGGCCAGCAGTAAGTGCTCATCACGAGGACATCGTCGTCATCGCCATCGTCACCATTCTGATGATTCAGACCATCATCGCCATCGTCACCGTCGTCGAAGGCACAAGTAACTTAATTTCCAAACCACTCTTGGCATTTCATTTTCATCACATGTGTGAATTCAGATGCATGCCATTTACTTTGATCAAAATTCAGGTCTATTCATAGATGGCAGACACATTATGATCACTAGGTTAAAGAAATTTAAGTAAGTGATTTTTTTGAGTTGATATAACCACAACTGACTATATCTAATAACAACATTTCATGCAGAGGAAAAGCTGCAAATATATCTAGTCTGGCATGGAAGGTGAGTGTACCTGTACAGTTATAAAATGGTCCTTTGACTGGAAACAGTGGTTATAAGAAAACATAGTTGTTGGTTATGATTCATTCAAAAAATTGGGTAATACTTAACGGTCATAGGATAAGATGAGGAGATTTGAATATATAAAAATGATACAACTGTATTGAGTAGATAAGTGTTAGGAATATTAAAGGAACTCTCATATACTGTTGAATCTTAGCAGTTTCAGGTTGGCAGATGTAAAAGTCTGCAGTGATACATTGCATGAATGTAATGTATCACTGCATTGAGTCTCGTGGGGTGTTAGAGACATAAGCTGAGAAGTTTTGTCCAGGTTTCATTTTAGACAGCAGGAAAATCTATAAAACCAAGCTTAGGGGATCCACCATTACTGCAAAAAGCCAAAAGTGATGGTTAGATTAATATATTGTGTGAACAAAGTTTCATTTCAAAATTTGGCATTAGAGTGCTTTATCAAACCTCAGGCCATCTCTACCCAACAGGCATTGGATTGGTTTCTTCCAGACTCACAAAGACCCTTTTAGAGAGCTTCCTGCTTCCATGAGATTGGCTGATGATGAGCACCAACTTGGTCAGCTCATCATTTCTTTGAATTTATTATATTTGAAGACTAAGTTTAGAAATAAGTAAAATCTAAAGTAATGACAAGTACCCATTCTTAGTCTCATAACTTTTGCTCTGACCAGCCGCAATAGATGATGTTGAATATATACATGTCATTATGTGCCTTTGAGGTTGGCTGACTTATGATTCTGAAACATGCAAGGTAGAATGTGGTAATTTGCTGCAAGTGATGAATTTGAATGTCCAACGTATTAGAGGACTTTTGTCTTAAACAGCTTTGTGTAGGACCTCCCATCCCACCAACAGGACTTGAGTTGAGTGGGCCACACCATGCTTGATCTTTCTAATTAAAGGCTATTCCTTACCTTCATTTTTTTTTTTTTTTTTTTTTTTTTTTGACTGCATTCCCTATCATGGTAGACCCCCACTTCTTTGGCAGAATGGAAGGTAGACATCAGCAACTATGTCATTATGTAAATTAAAAGTTTTCAACTCTTATCCCTATATATGAAATGTGTAATGTCTTTTGTGATGGAAATTATCATGTCATTTATAAAACAAGACTGGATGCTTGCACTCAAAGCCCACATTCTTGGTTGATTACCACGCCAACAGAAGATACATTTGCCAGTGTTCCCTATTTACTTCTCTTCCTACAAGTCTTGTTTGTTGTATGCCAGGCATAGATGGAATAAGTCAAGTTCTACCATCTGTTGTCAGGATTTGGTAAAGTGGCTCAGCATTGCTCATGATCCAAGTTAGCTGGTAACTAACTAGTGTTCAGCAGGTTTTATTAATGGCAAGGCCACTATACTGGCTTTTGTGTTATTCTAAAAATTTCATAGAAGGCTGCCAAGCCAGAGTCGTTTACAAAGGCTTCACCTCCAAAACCCTTTCCTTGTACAATTGAGTACCTCCAGGAGCAGTCTTTCACCAACCTTCTTTAGTCTCTTCCTACGTGATCTCCCCTCACTTTTTGCAGATAACATTGTGAAAGTTTTGAACCAGTTCTGTGTAAGAGAACTGCATTCATACTGGTCATCACATAATTGAAATATACTCCCCATAGCACAAACATTTACACAAAAGCCATAAACAAACGAAATATCCTCAGAAAACTTACTAGCACCATTTTTGGACAGCAAATTGAAAATCTCAGTATGCTCTACAAACAGTATATCTGCTTTACCTAAACTTTTCCCTATGTGCTTGTTCAGCCACCATCAAAAGCAACCATTGTAAAGATAAAAACCTAGGATGTCAGGACAGAACAATCACCTGCATCTACACAATGGCATGTAGATATTTCTAGTACAGTTAAGTATTCTCAGCACTCTGACATTCGATTACCAACTACCAACCCTCAAGTAGAAATAAAAAGTTTGTTTTTGCTTCACACTTCAACAGCCTACACTGAGAGATACCTCCTCCCCAATAACGTTGATATTGACAAAACAAGATTATACACTCCTTAATAACTTGACAAGCACCAAATATCCACCCTCTTTATCAAGTCTTAAACTCCACTGCACCAAACATACTCCCATCTGATATTATGTTCCTCAGGCATTTATGATTTACACTTTCCTGTATGTGCTCTGGACACCATTCATCAGTCCAGTGTTACAAGCACCAATTTTGCACATCTTATAGATGACTTGTCATGTCCAAGATGCACACTGAAGACACTGAAACTTAAACCTTACTTATTCACCACTTTCCTCACATAAACATAACCTTACTTATTCACCACTTTCCTCACATAAACATAACCTTACTTATTCACCACTTTCCTCACATAAACATGTTCACATCATCACACTTCTTGACATGTGGTCCTGCCTGGTGAATGTGGCCAGCTCCTGGAGCAGAAAACAGTATGAAATACATATGTATATACTAGCTTAAACCAAGACCCCATTTACTGTTCACTTGAGAATGGGAAAATGAACAGCTTGGTTAACTATGAGTCAGCTGCTCTGTAAAGGTCTCAGACACAGACCCACTTGACTCATGTTTCATGAGTTTAACTTCTATAAGTAGTGTGCTCCCACACTGATCTAGAATTATGAAGTATAAGACTTGTATGCCAGTTGCAGAGCCATTATCAGATTAAGCTTATTACCTCCTTAATTCATCTCATATGATGATGTTGATATGCTTTTAGAGGCGCATATTACACCTTTGCTTCCTAATCTTCCTATTCATCTCTTCACCAAGACAAGTGTGCTTCATAATCCACTGATAAGTAGTTTGACATTTATGATAGGTGAATACTACATATATAGTTTTACTGAAGATTCTTGTTCTCATAAGTATGATAGAGAAGTGATGTTTAGAAGAGAGCCATCTTACAAGACTGAAAAAATGTAGGTACAGTACAATAAAGTAAATTCTTATATTACACTTTTTTTGAATTTCAGATCAGGAGGGAGCATGGTGAACAGTGATGCTCAGTGGGCACAGGTGCAAGCAGGTGAGGTTCAGGTACGAGGTAACACAGCTACTGTGCGTGACTTGTCTCACAAGAGTGGCTACCAGCCCTCGGGTATTGACACAGAGGCTGACTCTCATCACCAGCATTCCAACAAAAAACGACACAGGAAACACAGGTATGGTTGAGGAATGATATGGTAGCGAGTGTTTTGATTCTGACTCTAAATGAAAGTTCTTCATCATCAGAGTAATGATATGAAATCAAGAAATTCCATGGATAATATGCTGTAGCATTTGATAAATGTAAGATATGTATGCATGCAAATTTGAATAAGAGATTACATACTTCCTAGATCTCGGTCTCGGTCTCCCTCTGAAGCCAAAAATACCCGGCTACCTGATGAACTTCGCCGACACCTAGAGTTTGATCTTCAAAAGACACAGGGCCTAACAGAGGCAGAGTTGAAAGAGATCCCTTACACTAAGGTTGAGACTGCTAAGACCATTAAAATCAAGTATACCTCTCCAAAGACGAAACGACACAAAAGTCCACGACGCTCAAAAAGGTTAGTTCATTATTGTTGCTTTACAGAATTGTTGTTCATGTCGTTCATTAGTGTAAAGAAAACGTTAGTGATAGCATATTTTGACTCCATAGTCAGGCTGAGTAGACCAGTAATACTTTGTAATAATTATTCTGTCGTGTGCCAAGAGTTTTCACGCCAAAGTCTCTGAGTAAGTTCATTCTTTGTGCCTGGATTATCTTTGAGGGAAAATTAAGTTACTGCCAAAATAGATGCCTAGTTCATGAGACATTAGTACTATTGTTATGCACCCTTTGTTAAGGTTTTTGGCCTTGATGGTTTCTGACTTTATTTCTGTAAACACTTTGTTTGCAGTTCTCCATCTGCTCTCATCTTTTTCTTTAGAATAACAATATCTTTCCCCATTATTTGTTGTGCAGTGACATTATCACTTTCACATAAATAGGTTTGGACATATATGAATCAAGAGGAAGAATATGGGTTGGATCTTCGATGAATGTTCACCTTTTTCCGAGGTTTCAGTACAACTGGGTGGTATTATTTTCAGTACTTACATTTGAATTAGTGTGAAATTCAGTTTTCCCCATAGAAGTTAACCACAAGTCTATTTCAGTAACTCAAGTGACCGAAAGGCAACTCCTCCAGCTGATGGTGAGTCTCCTCCTCCGCCATACACTCCCTCACCCACCAGCAAGACAAATACATTACCCAAAGCCAGTCATAAGGTAAGTTCTTCATTTTACTACCAGTGATAATGTATCACTGCTTTATTTTTTCTTGCACAGTAGCAAGGATACACAGCTTTATAATACATTTAAGTAATGAGTAATTTTGTAAAAAATATGATTTACGTTGATTTTATTTTATGTAAAAATTGATGTTGAAATGCAAAATTTTTTCAAGAGTGTATTCTCAGGTTATTTTTCTCTTCAGTCTCAGGACACCTCTGGAGAAGGAACCAGTGCAAGAGCCCCAGATGGAGGAGGCATGGTTAATGGAACTCTGCGACCACCTGGCCCAAGGTATATCCTCCTTATGCATGACCTTTATGTTTAACACATTGTGTGGTTAACATTATTATCTGATTGTGATAATAACTGAAAATAAATGAACAAAGGCCATACTAAAGGACTGGAGATATACTGGCTTGATTTTAGTTGTGAATATTTGCTCTCTATAGGAGGCTGAGGAGAACTGTTACATCAAGGAAATTTTATAAAGAGAACTTGCTGTATAGTAGTGTAAATCCCACAAAGCTGCCTTCTACTTTGGGACTCTTATTGTTCCAAGTCTAAGCAGCAGGGATTGAAGACTCCATAATTGACACAAGGGAAAACATTTAATTACAAATTTGATTTTCATGAGTAATTATTTGTTAAATTCATTAGAAAGTAAAGTGGAGAAAATGTTTTGCCACGATCAGATCAAAGCATGTCACTGCCATCTTAGGCTTGGGCAATAACTCTATATTGTGATGTAAGTAAAATTCACATTGTGGGACTTTCATCTTGAACTTGCTGCTCATCTGCTTGTCCCTTAAGTCCTGACATATTGCTTTGATCTCTTTAGCAGTGATCATAATGTGTAGCATTGAATATTGATCTTTTGTTATCTTTGTGAACTCTTGAACTGAATCTGTTGTAAAGGACTGCTAATTCAAGGATAATACTATGCAAGAAGTAAGCATGGATCAGGAGACAACAGGATCATAAAGGTCAATTTTTTGGGAGGGCATCTGTACAGAAAATTCCAGGATCATTTACTAATTACGGGACAATACAGTAATCCAAATTATGAGACACCACCCATTGAACGTAGATATATCCAACATATGCTTTGAATCAGTTAAAGAGTCAATTTCATTTATTGCTCGATGGATGTACTTAAAATGAAGGCCCTTTACACAAATAGAACATATGGTACTTTCATGGCTAATAAACAAAGTTGTGGTTTGCCGAGGGGAATCAGGTACTGTATGCCATTGAATTTACAGCATACAAACATCCAGATTTTCTTTCAGTTATAGATGTACACTACACTGAGACTAATTTAAGTAACATCAATACTACTGTTCATACTTAAAGAAAACTGTTTCCAGTGATAAATGCACTGCCCAGGGATATGCTGTATTAAAAGCTGTCTTGTTTAGAGCTCTCCATATTACACAAATAACTGAAAATGATTGTATATTTCACTTTTAGATCTATTATTTATGCTCTTTAGTAATGTGTTGATATATTATTTCTCTTTACCCTTGTTACTTAATGTTGTTATATTACCTGCTCCCCTCCTTGTGTGTTTAAATATTTCAGCCCACCAGACTCCACCATACATACCTCTAGTTTTGACCATGAAGGTGTAATGTATGGCTGAGACTCTATGTCTTTCATCGAATTTGGCTTTTAATGCACTATCCCATCAGAAGCTGCAAGGCACAAGACAGCATCAGAAGTCATACCAAATTGTAAACAGCTTCCATAAAGTTAAAACCAAAATTAAGCAATTAGTCAAAGCTGAAACATGTCATCATTCTTACTGTACGCAAATTATGAAATAATGTTCTAGGGGCAGACCTTGACACACAGTCATGTGTGGATATGAAAAATCATTGCCTGTGAGTTAGAAAAGCTTACTTGGAATTACATAAATTTTGGGGACTTAACACAGACTGAAATTAATTGAATGCAGTTTTTGTATGAAGATATTCCAAGCATATTTTTGTATCCTAGTAGTTAAAGATGGCATATCACTGAAATTTTACAGTTGCATTCCTCCCAGTAAGTCTGTCAGTATGTTTTTGATTGTTTGTGTTCGCCACTATAAACTGGATCAGTTGGTTAACAGAACACAGTTGTTTCACATCACGAAAGTCATGTGGAAAGTAGGGAGCTTCTTGGCTTGTCTATGGGTGTCTGAAGGATATATTTCAGAGAAAGGCAAAATTGACACTAATTATTAATCAAGTAACTTTGGATAGGCTTGGCAAGCAAGTTTGATTAGCAGTATGATTAGATTTAAAGAGTCTCTTATATGAATGTATCCTGGAGTAAACAAGGGAAAATATACTTTATGTTCCATTTTCCTTTTATTGTAATAAGAAAAACATAGATGCATTGATTTTTACCCAAGACAGTTTAGGGGAGGACAGTCTACTTCCTGTCATGCATCCCTTCCTGCTGACACGTAAGTCTTGTGTGAGCATTTTCATGTGTTCTGCATAATAAGAAAAACTGGTATAGTCCTCTTTGACTACCAGAAATTACTTGATTCGTGTTGATTTGTCTTCATGCAATGCCAAGACTCGGGTCTCATATGTCTTAGCTAGTAAAGGAAAGATACGCTTTTTAGTGTCCTGCTTTAAAGGATAACAGCAAATCACAGGCTAAGGTATTGGCCCCGGCATTGCTTTTCTTGCTCTGACTGTTTTGAATTTCGATATGTAAGGAGTACAAAAAACTCATTTCTGGTGAAGCATTTGGGCTTGGTGAAATTTCAGTTATGAGTCAGTTGTTTGTTAATGTAAAATCCATTCTTAGCAATGTTGCCATGAAATTTTTTTTACATATTAATAACAGACTTAAAGAGAAATATGCTTTATTTTTAAGTATGAACAGTATTATGTGCATTATATTCCGTATATAATTTTGCTTTTGTGACTCCTGGCAGAAGCAGATAATGCAGATTAGATATTATGTACATGCATGTTTAAATATGCTATGTAGGTCAGGTTGTCTTTCATGAATGGTGGCAATACAACTTCAATTGTGTTAGCAGTGTGCTGCTTTGCATATATTTTACATTCATTTCTTTACATTGCCTGGATATAAGACAGGCTTATGTATTTTAGAAATGACAGTAAACAACATTGCACTGCTTCTTTTGCGGCCAGTGCAGGTGCTTGGGTAAGAAATTCAATGATTAACATTGATCAGGGCAAAATCTTTGCCTGCAGCATTTGATTGTCACCCTATTGGTAATAATAGATGATTTAAATCTGTGCGATGTGGCTAAAGGTCTCTGTAGTAAGCATGAAAATGGACAAGCTAAAAAATGGTGCTCTTGCATTCATTTCTTGAAGTCTGAACAAAAACACTGTACTCTATGCCTCTGAAGTGATAAAATTTGATCATTAGCAAGAGAAGAAATGTAATATTTCATACTGACCACTCAAGTAGCTGTTTGAGATTCAGTTTTAGTGATTTCTGGTAGAGTTGAATGGAAACAGTAAAAATTATCGTACTTTGTATATTAGAAGCTATTACCTTGCCTTACCCTAGTCCTGTTTTATATATGTGATGTGTTGAATAGAAATGAGATTTGTATATTCACACGATTGTATATTTTGCAGTAACACAACATTTGTTATTGTTCAATTTTTACACTTGATTACCAAATATTTACTGGACTCGTGACTGAATTAATTAATAAACTATGATAATTATTGTATGAGTGATCTCCCTAATAAGTGAAATAATATCTTTTTCCCAGTTTATAGAGTCTGCCTTCTGTCAGTTTTTACAAATATTTGGCATGTGGTTAAGTATCTATTTTGCCTTGAAAATTTGGATTTGATTTCATTTGTAGCTGCACTACCTTTATAGTGACACATCATGGTAAATTATGTTTCTCATCTTTATTCATTCTCATTTTGGTGTCTGAACAAATACCCAAAAGTGATGTTTACAGAAGAAATTATTTAGGCACTTTTCATTACCTGCTATTTGACATAAGGAGCTCAGGGACCCGAACAGATGTTTGATCATGCTAGTAGCACTGAAAGCTTTAAATATGAACATGCCTCTAAATTTATTTAAATATTGGAAAATGTAGCTTGTGAACCGCACATTGGACAATCATTATAATTTGTTTTACCAAATAATAGTATTTCCATAAAGTTTTATAGAATTTTTAAAGCACTCAAGGATGTTCAGGTGAGAATTACTGTAAATTTGCAATTTGCTTTTCTATTGGAACTAGGTCTTTACAGAATTTATTTCATCCACATTTTCTATTTACTTTATGTTTATCTTTTGATAATTTATTTGATATCCAAAGTTGAAGCCGTTCATCATAGTTTTTTTGACTGCATGAACATTAAAACCCATATTATTATATCATGGAAATGTTTTTATTTTGAATTTTAATAATTCCTTGTTAGTTTAACAAAGTGAGGTATGAAACTTTTTAATCATATCCATTTTTCTTTTATTTTATGTATATGAATACTCTTTTTTTTGTATCATGACCCCAGATAAAGTAAGTAATTCAACTCTGCTAGAGTAGTTTTCCCAAGAGATAAAAGTTTTATAACATTTTCTTTACTTCCCTTCAAGTCTTACAGCACTCTCTCTCTCTCTCTCTCTCTCTCTCTCTCTCTCTCTCTTTTGATGTAGCAGTTGAGGGCATAAATGGTGTACATGGGGTATTCAGTGTTGTGAATGGAAATGAAGAGATTATGGATTTGTGTGCTGAAAAATTACTGGTGGTTGGGAATACCTGGTTTAAAAAGAGAGATATACATAAGTATACGTATGTGAATAGGAAGGATGGTCAAAGGGCATTGTTGGATTATCTGTTAATTGAAAAGCGTGTAAAAGAGAGAGTTTTTGATGTTAATGTGCTGATCACTATTTTGTGGAGGTGAGGGTGAAGATTTGTAGAGGTTTTCAAGAAAGAAGAGAGAATGTTAGGGAGAAGAGAGTGGTGAGATTGGAAAGGAGACTTGTGTAAGGAAATACCAGGAGAGGTTGAGTGTAGAATGGCAAAAGGGAAGAGCAAATGACTAAGGGGAGTGGCTAAGGAATGGGATGTATTTAAGGAAGCAGGGATGGCATGTGCAAAAGTTGCATGTGGCATTAGAAAGGTAGGAGGTAGGCAGATTAAAAAGGGTAGTGAGTGGTGGGATGAAGAAGTAGAGTTGTTGGTGAAAGAGAAAAGAGAGGCATTTGGATGATACTTGCAAGGAAGGAGTGCCAGTGACTGGGAGATGTATAGACAAAACTGGCAGGAGGTCAAGAAGGTGTAAGGGTTAAAAAAGAGGGCAAATGAGAGTTGTGGTGAGAGAGTATCATTAAACTGTAGGAAAAATAAGATGTTTTGGAAGGAGGTAAATAATGTGCAAAACACAAGAGAACAAATTGGAACATTGGTGAAGGGGGCAAGGGGGGGAGTGATAACAGGTAGTGAAGTGAGTATTTTGAAGGTTTGTTGAATGTATTTGGTGATGGAGTGGCAGATGTAGGGTGTTTTGGTTGGGATGGTGTGCAAAGTGAGAGGGTCAGGGAGAGTGGTTTGGTTAAGAGAGGAGGTAGTGAAAGCCTTGTGGAAAATGAAATCCGGCAAGGCAGCAGGTTTTGATGGTATTGCAGTTGAATGTATTAAGAAAGGGGGTGAATGTGTTGTTGATTGGTTGTTAAGGATATTCATTGTATGTATGGATCATGGTGAAGTGCTTGAAGATTGGTGGAACGCATGTATAGTGCCATTGTACAAAGGGAAAGGAGATAAAGGTGAATGTTTGAACTACAGATGCATAAGTTTGTTGAGTATTCCTGGCAAATTGTATGGGAAGGTATTGATTTAGAGGGTGAAAGCATGTACAGGGCATCAGATTGGAGAGGAGCAGTGTGGTTTCAGATGCAGTAGAGGATGTGTGGATCACGTGTGTGCTTTGAAGAAAGTGTGTGAGAAATATTTAGAAATACAGATGGATTTGTATGTGGCATTTATAGATCTAGAGAAAGCATGTGATAGGGTCGATAGAAATGCTTTAAGGAATGTCTTAAGAGTATATTGTGTGGGAGGTAAGCTGCTAGAAGCAGTGAAAAGTTTTTACCAAGGATGTAAGGCATGTGTATGAGTAGGAAGAGGAGAGTGACTGGTTTTCAGTGAAGTTCAGTCTGCAGCAGGGGTGTATGATGAACCCATGGTTGTTTAATTTGTTTATGGACGGGTTGGGTAGGGAGGTAAATGCAAGATTTTGGAGAGAGGGGCGAGTATGCAGTCTGTTTAGGATGAAAGAACCTGGAAAATGAGTCAGTTGTTGTTCGCCACTGATACAGTACCAGTAGCTGATTCAAGTGAGAAACTGCAGAAGTTGGTGACTGAGTTTGGAAATGTGTGTGAAAGGAGAAAGTAAAGAGTAAATGTGAATAAGACCAAGGTTATTAGGTTCAGCAGAGTTGAGGAACAAATTAATTGGGATGTAAGCTTGAATGGAGAAAAATTGGAGGAAGTGAAGTCTTTTAGATATCTGGAAGTGGACTTAGCAGCAAATGGAACCATGGAAGTGGAAGTGAGTCATAGTGTGGGGGAGGGTGCAAAGGTTCTGGAAGTGATGAAGAATGTGTGGGAAGAGAGAATGATATCTCAGAGAGCTAAAATGGGTATGTTTGAAGGAATATAGTTCCAACAATATCATATGGTTGCAAGGCATGGGCTGTAGATAGGATTGTACGGAGGAGGATGGATGTGTTGGAAATGAAATGTTTGAGGACAGTATGTGGTGTGAGGTGGTTTGATCGAGTAAGTAATGAAA
>JAUUDZ010281673.1:0-16696 GCA_032361705.1 Panulirus versicolor | reverse complement strand
TTTGCATGCATTGTTTTCTGTGTGCAATGTGTGTGTGTGTGTGTGTGTTTACATGTATGTTTTTTCATATATGTGTGTGCTTGCATGTACAATGTGTATGAGCTGGGTTTCCAATAAACTGCTTTTTTGTTTAACATCACTCACACTATTATATATCCTGCAAGCTATGCATACCACTAATGACTTGCACTTACTGTTCACTTTTTTTTTTTATAAAAGATAGTGTACAGTATTAAACAGCAATGTTGCTTAATGCTTTGGGAAACTTCAGAAATAGAAGTTAGCATTTAGTATTTGAAAGTTCTCATATGCATGCATATATACAGACAGCAAAAAAATTATGACTACTAAACACTTGCTGTGCTTTACATTTTGAAACACAAAACAAAGAGTTTTGATGTATTCTCCAAGGTGTTGTACTTTATTGGTATGCCTGCTCTCATTTGCCTATGACACTACTGACACTTCCAAGATAGGATACTGAGGTACTATTGGAGGGGTGAAGGAACTACCCTGTATGGAATTATCAGATGCTTATATATTCCTGTTGCATGCTCTCTGTTATGTTGAAATCTTTGTTGTGTTTGTTTGTAAATTATACTAGAATATTTAATGTTTGTATTAAAAAGAGGTATGTATGATTACATGAAGGTTAGATATACAACAGATAGAAGAATACACCCTAATATTTGATATTTGCTCTAAAATAAGCAATATATGATTAAAGGAAGATACAGGGACTGAAAAGGGGCAAATGAGGGTTGGGATGAGTGAGTGAGTGTCTGCAAATTTTAGGGAAAATAAGAAAAGATTTTGGAAAGAGGTTGATTATGAGAAAAACAGTAGAACAAATGGGAACTTCTGTGAAAGGGGTAAATGGGGAAGGGGAACAGACAGAGAGGAGATGGAGGGAATACTGTGAAGGATATTTGAATGTGTTTGATAGGGTTACAGATGGAGGTGTTTGAGTCAGTGTGTGTGTGTGCAAAGAGGAAGAGTCATGGCAATTGGTTTACTGAAATGAGAAAGGCTGGTGAAAGCCTTGCTTAAGATAAAGTGTGGCAAGGTGTCCAATAGTGGATGGTATTGCAATAGAATTTTTCAAGAAAGGAGGTGTCTATTTTTCATTGGTTAGTAAGGATTTGTTAATATATATTTGACTCATAATAAGTTGTCAGAGGACTGGCAGAATACCTGTATAGTGCCACTGAGGAAAGGCAGGAGTGACAAAAGTGAATGTTCAAATTACAGAGGTATGAATTAGATGAGTATACCAGTTAATTTGTATGGCAGAAGTGATTGAGAGGATGGCGGCATGCACAGAGCTCCAGATTGGGAAGGAACAAGTGGCTTCAGGAATGGTAGAGGATGTGTGGATCAGGTGTTTGCTGTGAAGAATGTTTTTACCTGAAATACTTAGAGAAACAGAAGGGTTTGTTTGTGGTGATTATGGGTCTGGAGAAAGCATGTGATAGGGTTAATAGAGATGCTTTGTGGAAGATGTTGTGAATATGTGGTATGGGAGGAAAGTTGCTAGAATCATTGAAGAGTTTTTATTAGGAGAGTAAAACATGTATGTGAATTGGAAGAGGGGAGATATAGTAGTTTCAAGTGAAAATGGGTGTTTGGCAGGGGTGTGTGTGATGTGATCATGGCTGTTTGATTTTTTTGTGGATGGATTAGTGAGGGAGATGAGTCCAAGGGTCTTGGAGAGAGGAGCAGGTCGGCAGTCTGATGGGGATGGAGGGCCTGGGAGGTGAGTCATTTGATGTTTGCTGACACTGTTGGTGGAGGATTTGAGTAAGAAACTGGTGCCTGAGACTGGGAGATTGTGTGAAAGGAAAGTTGAGAGTAGATGTTAATATGAACAAGGTTATTAGGTTTACTTCTGGAAAGAGACTTGTTAGTTAGCTTGAATGTGGAAGGGTGGGAAGTTTTGAATATCTTGGAGTGGACAAGGCAGTGATTGGAAGTATGAAAGCTGAAGTGAGTCATAGGGTGGGTGAGGGAGCTAAGGTCATGGGCATCTTGAGGAGTTTGTAGAAAGAGAGGTCATTGACAGTGAGGGCAAAGAAGGGCTTCTTGGATGATGATAGGATTCCTGACAGAGTTACTCTGTGCATGTGCAAGGCATGAGCTTTAGATGAGCGAGAACAGAAGAGGATGAGTATGTTGGAAATGAAAAATGTTTGAAGACAATATGTGATCTTAGGAGGTTTGATGAGTAAGAAATGATGTGGTAAAAAAGAAGTGTTTTAATAAGAGTATGTTTGAGACAACTGAGGAGGCTTTGCTTAAATGGTTTGGATGTATGGAAGGGATGAGTGAGGAGAGGCTGACAAGGTGGGTATATGTGTCAGAATAGGAGGGGACAAAGAGAAATATTTGTCAGAGGCGGATGGGACAAGAGGGAGTAAACCATATTGGAGATGGAAGGCTGGAGTAGGAACGGTTTTGAATGCTCAGGGCCTGAACATGCAAGAGGGTGTACAGCGTGCACAGAATAGAGTGAATTGAAGCATTGTGGTATACTGGGGGTGACATACTGTCAATAAACTGAACCAAGGTATATAAAGCAGTCAGGGGAAATCACTGAAAGATTTGTGGTTCCTTGTTGTGGACAGGGGGCTGCAATTTCAATGTATTATACATGACAGCTAGAGAGTGTGTGTGAGCAAATGAGACCATTTTGCGTGGTCCTGGCATTTCCTGCCAACTTATTCATTAAACGACAAGCAATTATGAAAAAAAGACTAAATGATGATTAAGTATGCAACAATGAAATAATGTTCAGAAAACTTGTTAGAGTTCTAAAACATATTTTGAAAGAAGAAACTGCAGTTATCTCTAGCTAAATCCTTCTGTTTCGTGCCCGTTTCGCTTGGTCTCATTATTTCACTGTTCCATTCTCTATGAAGGTACTTTGACAAATGGAATGACTGCATCAGCCATAAACAACATTGAATCTAATATAGATATGCAATACCTTGTTTCAAATTTAGATTCGTATCTAAAATTCTATAATTAAAGATCAGATAGCATGCATTGGTTTGATAATTCTCCACCAGCAAATTGATATGATAATTACTGTATTTTTGTCTGCCTGTTCATATGTTTTCCCCACAGCAAAAATATCAGATTTTGTAACCATTTCACTTTCCCTTTTTGTTTCATAATTACTTGATGTTTGGTAATAGGCAACTCATCCATTTAGCTTTCTAAAATAGACTAAAGATGAGAACTGCCAAAGTAGTGAAGTGACTTGTTTCTCCTATTTCAGTATATAAATGATTTTTAGTAATGTTTCAGGTCTAAATCAAACAAAATGAAATGAGGAAGGGATTTTAGACATGTATAAGATATTCAGAAAAAGATCAGAAATAACAACCATAGCAAAACAACTGGATTAGCATTGCTTATTTCAGACTTCATTGACTCCACGATAGCAGTACTTATTTTGCTGACTATACTTGAATACCACCCAACACACACACACACACACACACACATGGGGGGACTGGGTAAATTGTTTATATTTTGACTGCCAGAAAGCATTTGACACAATATCATGCAGGGGGTTCATTAAGAAGCTGGCACGAATAAAGAAAGACTCCTCCATTGGCTAGAAGATTACCTTAGTGGAAGGGAACAAAGGATGCAAGTCAGAGGAGCCTTCTCCAAATGGATGGAGGTCACCATTGGAGTGCCCCAGGATTCTGTTTTGGGACCATTACTCTTCTTGACTTGTGTGAATGATTTGCCTAAACAGGCTTAAAAGTTGATCTGATGCATGGTTGATGAAACTCAATCTGGGAACATGAGCATGGGACAAAGTAAAAGAAGGCCTCAACATGATTATTATCTAGCAGGAAATAATCTTCAGGATTCTGTGCGTGAGAAAGACTTGGATATCAACATTGTGCCTAACCTGTCGCCAGAGTCCCCCATTAGAACAGCAGAGAAAACCTGTCTGCTTGCAAATGTGAGGATAGCTTTCAAGTATATGGATAAGGAAGTATGTAGCAGGCTATTGATATCCTACACAAGGCCAAAACTAGAATATGCTTCTCAGGTATTGGTCACCACCTAAAGGAGAACAAAAAGTCTAATAAAAAAGATCCAGAGGGGGCAGCAAAAATGGTACCTGAATTAAGAGAGCTAAATTGCTAGAAAAGGATAAAACTTGTAAAAGATGTAAAGAAGAACTTTCATAGTGTAAGAGTGATGGATGAATGGAATAAAATGAGTGAGGACATAATGTAGACAGCTTTCATAGATTTAAGCACATGTGATATTTGAAAATGTTCAAGAGTTTAAAACCCCTTCCCCATACTGTACAAATAGGTGATAATACATAGACCAGTTTCCCTGACCAGTGTAGCCTGTTTAGTTCTGGAAAAGATAATCAGAAAACAAACATGTCTTTCTTTAGAAATGAAACACCGAAGTACCAGACCTCATTTTTAGGACTTGGATATTAATGTAAAGCAAAGAAAGACTAGATAAAGATTTTGGAGGAAAGTTAAGTGAAAATTTAGGGATAATAAGAAACTGTACTGGAAGGAGGTAAAAAAGGAAAGAGATGGATGTAAGAGTGGAAATGTCAATGTGAGAAGTAAGAAAGGGGATTTGCTGAATCAAAAGGAGGTGAAAGGAAGATGGAAAGAGTATTTTGAAGAACTGATGAATGTGGGAGGCAGCAGTTGTTACATGCATGGGTATGGAGGAGGGAAGGAAGAGGATACGAGTGCCAGGGCCCATAGCAAAGGGGGAGGTAAAAAAGGGCAATAATGAGGCTGAAGGTTGGAAAGGCACCTGGAGCAGATGGAATTACTGCTGAAATGCTGAAGTATGGAGGAGAAAGTGTGATAGAGTGGATGCATCTTATATGTAATCTAGCATGGAAACAGAAGGTTGTGCCTGAGAATAGGTGAGATAAACTGTCTTCTGGCAAGTATTAGAATAACTTCAAGTATATGAATAAGGAAATATTTAGAAAGCTTTTTATATACTATGTTAGTTCAAAACTAGAATATGCTTCTCAAATTTGGTAACTGCATGTGAAGAAGCACAAGCTAATAGAGAGAGAGAGTCTAGGGGAGGGCAACAAAGAGGATACTGGAATTAAGAGAGGTGCATTACAGAGATTGCAAAGTAATGATGATGGGAAGTTTCAATCATAAGGAGATAGATTTGTGGGAATTTGGATTCTCATGGTGATGAGGAGTCATAAAGACATGTTTACAAGTGTATACTGGGAAATTTCATATACCAATATGTCAGGAAGCATACTAGGATGAGAAGGCCTGATACACCATCATTATTAGATCTTTTCTTCATAGACATTAGCATGGATATTGACAATATCATGAATGATATACCAATTTGAAAAAGTGATCATGCAGTGCTAAAGTTTGATTGTGATAAATGAGGATGTTGAATAGTCAAGGAGAAAGAAACTTAAAAGAGGCAATATAATCATGGAAACAATGTAAAACTCAACTATTTCTCAATATTGGAATTCAGTAGCCAGGAACTAGGGCACTGCAGTGAAGGTTAGAAGGGGAATGTCAAAATGCGAAGGAGCTTTGAGATGTGCTGTGATGTTTCCAGCCAGCCAGCATGTGTATGTTAAGAGCGAGGAACAAGTAAAGCAAGATAAGAAAGGATGACCAAAAACCTCTGAGGAGATTATTGTGGACAAGGCAAGAGAAAATACAAATCTTTCATAAATTCATCAGGAGTAAACTGTCAGTTAAAGAGTTGCTAATCAGGCTAAAAGAATCAGAGAGAAGAGTTGTAAAGGATGACATAAGGATATATGAGGAAAACAATGAAAAGTTCAAAAGTGTTTTCATAGTGGAAGACGCTATATCCTCAACACCAATGAAAGGAGGTTTTAAAAGTCATTGAGATACCTAAGAAAAATAACAATGCTAAAATGTCTTGACCTATCTGTCTATACACAATCTGTCTATTACCTGTCAAATGATATACTCGCTAACCCCTCCCATATCAACTAAAATTTTCATTTATGGTTTTGTTTCATGGTGTCTTTACTCTTTCCAATGCCATGTCATATAGCAAACCTTGAGGACTTTTGAGTCCCCAAACTTTGATGTCATCTGGCTCTAGGTTCTTTTGATCTACAAATTTTACAACTTTAGTTATCGAAATTCATGCCATGAGGATGTGATGTCCTCCCACTTGCAGGCTGAGATCCTTAGCTTAGGAGATTTCATCGTACATCATAGGGAATGATTGAAAACCTTCCATACAGATAGTAGGCCCATGTTCTCCATTCTGATGATCTAGAACCAATTTTCATCTACCGTACCCATATTCCTGACCACTCCTGACATGCTGGATCTGTTTTTCAACAGACTATTCACACTTTAGCTACACAGTCTTACCCCCAGTTTGGTCATCTGACCACATCCTCATATATGCATCTATTTTAATGGCACCTCCTCCTCCAGCAGCCCCTTCTAAATGTGCATATTAGCATTTTGATAAGCCTGATTTGATAAATTTTCAAAAGTTCTAGACTTACATTGGGTAGATTATTATGAATATTATGTAGCAAGAAATAAGTTGCAGGAATCTGTGTATGTGAAGGACATTGACGTTAACATTATCTCTACCTATCACCAGAGTCCTACATTAAAGGTGAGAAACTGTTTTCTGGAAAATATTACAATAGCTTTGAAGTATATGGATAAAGAAAAATTTAGCAAGTTATTCACATCCTACATTAGGCCAAAATTAGATTATCATTATTAAGTTTGGTCACCACACTTAAAGAAGCACAAAAGGCTAACAGACAGATCTAAGTTACCAGTAAAGGCTAGAGGCTTGGATTTATGCATCACAGAATAGAGAAGATGGCCTAATCACCTTCTTTAAGTCTTAAAACCAGATTGTTGAAGGAGACAGTGAACAGTTCTTCAAAAGATGTGAGGATATGATTACCAGAGGACTTACCGTGATATTAAGAGGCTTATTAGAAAAGATATAGAAAGTATTTTTGTTGTAGAAGAAGGGTGGATAAATGGCATAAACTGAATGAGGACAGGTAAATGTGGACAGCACACTGGAAGTGCGTGCCAACCAAAGAAGAAACGATTCTTTTGCCTTAGTGCTCTCACCTGATCGATCTCCTAAATATTGAAATATGTCTTGAACACGTGACTAGTAAAGTTATAAACTATTTCCCTCTTATGAACTGAAGGATTATCATATAAAGATAATAGATATTGTACACTGCATCTGTGGATCTTGAACTACTGTTTGCTGAGTCTGATAGCATCCTTGCCTTACACTCAGCTGATAGTGGTTCGAGCCCCACTGGTGGAGGTATAACATATGTTCTGTAAAGCATGTGTTGTTATGCACATGTCCTAAGAACAAAAATAGAACAACCAAGAAGTAAGTGATACAGTACTCAACTTTCCTAGGGAAAATTTAAAACTTGTGGGATTGTATTGGTAAGATATCTTACCAATGTTCTCATGTTGGGCGAATAGCTTGCTTTCCAGACATTGATCTTGCTTACATTCCTCTCTCCCCTTCTCTTAAAATGAATGAGTCAGGGTATTCAAAGCAAAAAGGATGACCACTGATCTCTTAGTTGTGGTGTGTTCGCTCCTCGTAGACTGATTCATTTATCACGTCAATCTTTCGTTAGACTGAAACTTTAAGAATTTTCAAAGTGGAAGAAAGTAGTTGTCATGTATGTTTTTGCATAAGCTAATTACCAGGTAATAGTAGAAACAAAGGAGAAAAAAAGAAATATTCAAATTGCTTATATTAAGTATTACATAGAATCTTTCTTGAACTTGCAAGAATTTTCACTAATGTATTGTCATTGTGATTGACTTATTGGTAATATTCATTTACATTCTGTTTACTTATAATTCAAACAGTAAGATAAGTTCAATTTACATAAGTTAATAATTATATGTATCATTCTAAATCACATGATTTCACAATCCAAAGAGGTATGCTGACTTTTTACTCTGTTTTAAGTACTTTGTTAGATTCATTCATTATTAAGTTTCTGAATGTATTAAAAAATCCTAATTTCCACATAAGATCAATCAAAACAGGCCTTACTGTGAAAGGTATATCTCCTTCCCTGCCGGCATCATTGTCTACAAATTGCAGTATTCTGAATAAAAGGAGATGGCTGTCACATGACATAGTTTTCCAGTAAATTTCCATATGAATAAGAGGTTCTGTGTTCCAATAATAGTTTTTATATACAAGTGGCATAAACAGAGATAATGCAAGATACACATACAAATATTTAGTACTTGTATGCTTCTATTTACACCTTGAATGGTTTCTTACAAGCTCCACAACCTTCACAATCTGAATGGTACTATTTGTTTTGGTCAAAAGTATATCCAGGAGTTCAGGATAAAGAACAAAGTCATCATTAGCACTACAGTTCCCCATAACTGATTGTGCAGCTCTGACTCCTGATGTTGTTGCATCAAAATCCATTACAGTAGAAACACAATTTTCATTATGAACCCAATCCCACTGCACTTAAATAAGTTCTCCTCATATATCGAAGTGAGGTGCTTTCTCTTCAACTTCATGAGTGTCATTAAATTCATTATCTATTTCCTAAGATTCAGAGACATTATTTTCCAATATATCAGTTCGTAGATCTTTATCACTGTCAAATTCAAGTCCTTTATCAAATGTGATAGATCCCATTACAGCCCTCTGTTGCATATAATTGAGACCTACCGAGTCTTAGCACATTTAATGCCTGCAGAGACTGCATTTTGGTGTAATTGCAACAAGATAGCTGAATGCTTGGTAACACTGGCTAACTCTGCTTGAGGCATTTATTCAGTATGAGAATGATGCTGGGCAACTTTCCGTGCCCCACACCACATTCATCTGGTTCAAAATTTAAGCACGCAATACAGACCTTAGATATATATCATAGTCCATCGGTCCTTAGCATGTAAATTTATGTCATAGTCCAAGAGGTTTTAAGTTACTGAATGGGGAAGGTAGCACTTAAAACCCTCACAAGTAAGGAGCCTGGGTCTGTAGTTTGAGGAAGTTCTGGATCTGCAATTGAAAGGCAAGTAATGCAGCATGTTGTTTTAGTAGTGTGACCCACAATTAACTTTCCACTTGTAAGCAGGTAATACTCATATCATCATGAACTAATACTTTTGTGTAACTGACAGAGAATATCTTTGCAGAATTTTCTTAACATGCACACTGGCTGTTTCCTAGCATTAGTGTTTGGTCTTAATTTCAGAGTATAATTCACAGAAAATAAAAAGTAAGGTGCTCCTGAATCTTTTTTAAAATGTCTCTAGGAGAATGAAAAGTTATTTGCCACTGTTTTCCAGGGAAATGAAAGTAATGTATTGCTGTACTATCTTGAAGATTTTCAAAGAAAATCAAGAATCATATTTTCTGTTTATCCGTGAATTGTTTCCATGAGGGAATCAATGGTTTATTTAATATTTAATTGTAATGTCTTTTTTAATGGAAGCTCAGCATATGGTTCATCAGTCAGACATGAAAAACAATTCTAAACACAGTCGTTCATTTATTTTACAGGAAAATATCTTTTGGGATGAACAGACAAAATTAAGGCTGAGTTTTTAAGAATGGATGGTCATCTTGTTTACTGTTTGTATAATTAATTACGTAACCCAGGACCTCTCTTATGGGGCCCCTGCAGCTTCAGGCAGTGATACATTCAGTAGTAGGGAAATGATGGTCTCCTTTGAAGTGAGAAGTTCCTCATTAAGATTGTCCATTAATAATGATAAAACCTTACAGAAGATGATTTTTCTCATGACATAATCACATGCAGGCAGATTCCAGTAATACCACTGTCTTTGTGTTAATTCATTGTCATTTTATTTTCAACATCAAGGTTATCATCACTTAATGCATGTAGAAGCAGGGAGTATCTGTTCCATAATAACCATATCAAAACAGCATTCTTTGACATTGATTTTGATCATTGGTGTTGAGCCTGATATTCTGCACTGGGCTCAGGTAATGAGAGTTTTAGTTGATTACTAATCTCACACTTATTTACATAGTGGATGAGGTTATGGTCCTAACTCTTGAAATAGAGACTTGATCTGGGAACCATGCAAGATTGACAGTTTGCTTTCTCAAAAAATGTTCAGATTAATCTTTATCACGAAAGACCACAGGCTAATGTGACTAATCTCACCAGAGAGATGCTATTACTTAGAGATGGCTAGCAATGTGTACAGTACATAAAAAGAATCAAAGTTTCCCACACTGCTGCATCTGCTAGCAAAAAAAAAAAAAAAAAGCTGTGTGAATGGATTATATGGGTGGAAAGCAAAGGTGCTGAAGTCAGTGTATGGCAAGTTAATACATTATGTTAGGTAAGCTGTTGTAGCTTCACCCAACCAAGTTGCCAAACTGACTAAGTGGCTGACCCGACCAAGTTACATTTGTGGTGCTTGGCAACTTGAAAATCAGGGAGAAAAGTATGAGAATTCCAGAAGTTATTTGCATCGGGAAGACAGCTTCTCTCAAGGGCATCTTGGCAGAAGACCCAAGTTTAAACAAGCATGACAGCCACTTGTGCACCTCTTCTCAACTTTCTTGCACTTGCATTATTATTTTATATAACTGACCAAAGATAAAAGCTGTTAAATTTAAGTATTTTACCCTTCTTTTGCAATTTTTAGCTTTCAAAACCATTGCATATCTGAAAAACCTTTTCAATAATGCAAATCAGTTTTGAGATTACATTTTGGCTTGTGAAACTGATCATTTTCAGAAGTTGATAAGATGCTTGAAGTGATCCTTGTACAGTCATACTTTTGAAGTAATTTTTGAAATATAATAAATGTTATAGAATCGTGTGGTCTTACTTTGGTTTGTGGAATTCAAAATTGTCTGGAGTATTTTGTTTAGCAATATAATTTGTTCTCATACAATGGAAAGATTCCTTTTGATATCACATCAGAGATTGGAACACATTAAGTATTGATTGGCTGATACTTGTAAAATCCCATAATTTCCAAAAATGTTGGAACATCACTAAACACATCAACACCAGGCAATCAAATAGTAATGGATAACACAGTTTTGCATAAGTAGGCAGATAAGTAATTACATATTTCATCATGTGTACTCTTGGTCGCTACTGGCTTTTGCTTATATATAAAGATCATACACTCTAATAACTGTGGATTTTTCAAGTATTAACAAAATTCAAACATTTATTCTTGTAACTGCAGTAGTGAAAAGTGTTTTGGGTATTTCCTTCCCAACACCAGCATTGCTTTATATTCTCTGTGGCTTTCTTACAGCAAGTTGACAGGAAAGCTTGATAGATAACTGCATTTACTGACTACAGAGCAGCTCTCCGTTTTTAATACTTCATAACTATTTACTTTCTGTGGGAAGATATGCTGATGCAGTACTGTAAGAATTTGGAAGGGTTTATTCAAATATATTTTCTTTATGTTCAGTACACTCTATTAGGTTTTGAATTTGGAAGTTTTAACTAAGAAAGCATCACATTTGTCCTTTGTTATGGTGAATATTGTAAACTTGGTAACGTTTTCAAATTAATAGTTTCAAGTTCTGTATATGCAGTGGTATCATGGTGAGGTACCTCATGGATGGCTAAGGAATGCAAAAGTGGCTTTCAGTAAGTAGGTGACTGATGTGATCCATAATTATTCTATAACTTATTTGTAATTTGGAACAGTTAGAGAATCTTTTTTGGAAAACTTTTGTTTCTGAATGAATGAGCTTGTGTAATAGATGATCTCTGTTGAGATTTTGGTTTCTGATCACCTGTCATAGAAGAGAATGAGGAAGAATTTCCAGGCATTTTTTATAAGTACTTGTATTGTTTGTAAAGCTAAGATAATGTAAAGAATAATGTCAGAAATACGTGTATCTTGAGGATTGTTTAGTTATTTCCTACTGCAAATTCGAATTGAAACAGGCCCTCAAGACTGTCTTGCACTTTAGCATAAAAGTATCCTTAAAGTGTATTTATAGTGACAAGCTGAAGTAATGAAAGATGGAATTTTGAGGTGATGGGAGGGAGGATGCCTTATTGTTCAGTGTTGTGTTATGATTCTGAGATAGTAAGTCTCTCTTTCTCTCTCTCTCTCTCTCTTTGTATGAATAAAATGAACCTAGAGAAAAAAAAATACATTTGTATTATGTTAGAATCTAAATATATAAGAAGTAATATCAATCTCTATTTATCTCTTTTTCTTTCATATGTGTATAGGAGTGTACTCATGTGCAGTTACTATTGAGTGTACCAAAGAAAGGATGGTGTATTTATTTACTGGTAGCTTAGGGATGGACTTTTATGGTATGAGGACTGGTCCTCTAACTCAGCTCATTAGGACAAGCAACTCTACTATACTCTCCCTGTTTTCTGTTATAACAGTATTAGGAAAAGCTTTCTTCAACTGTAGGACTGCAGTAGGGATTCACAGTGAATGATGAGTGGAGACTATATGCTAGTTGTGGTACGTATTTAGGGTGAACAGAGTTTGAAGGCATGGCCCAAACTCTTCCTATTCAGAAGGTACTTCAACTATTGCCAAAAATATTAATGCCAAGTCCATTACTTGGATCAATGTACAGGAACCATTCATTATTACATTTAACTAATTCTGTCACTTTTATCATTTTAATAATTCATATTGTGGCCTATTGTGACACAAGGAAGTGATCATGCAAAAATAAAAGATTTCAAGAGTTTATTTAATGTTGACTGTATTTTTTATCCTAAATTATGATGGACAAGTGTGTGTGTGGAATAATTGGTGATAAGGTTTTAAGTCAAGTGTTGACGTAGTACTGAATATTACTTTACATTACTTTTTATTTTCATGCTTCTTGCATTAAGCATCAAATGGTTTATGAGCAAAAAATGACAATGCATGTTAATATCTTGTCATAATATAAATTAAATGCTTAGTGTAAATCATTCATATGATTCATTTAAAGGAAAAAATTTATGTGTAGCATTAGATACCTTTTATTACAGTAAGCTTTTTTATTACTTGTGATTTCAATAAATTGGTATTTTCAGCTATGGGTTTATTTACCCTATTGTCAAAGAGCAATTATTATAATACTGACAATAGTACAGGTTAATCAGATGATTCTGTGTTTTATAAACCTGGGGAGTGAAATGGCAGAGTGGAACCATGTAAGCTGAAGAGTGGATGAAGAGGTTTACTGAGTAATTTGTGGAAAGAAAGGTCACTTTCTGTGAGGACAAAGAAGAGTATGTTTGATGGTACATGGTACAGGTGCCCCAGTAGTGTTGTACTGATGCGAGGCATAGGCCCTGCATGATAACATATGGAAGAGGGTGAATGTGTTGGAAATGAAATGTTTGAGGTGTGATGTGGGCTGATCAAATAAGAAATGATAGGTAAGAGAGGTGCAGTAGTAAGAGGAGTCTGTAGGAGAGAGCTGAAGAGAGTGTGCTGAATTGGTTTGGACAATGGAGAGGATGAATCAATGGATACACGTGTCAGAAGTAAATGGAACAAGGAGAAGAGAGAAACCAAGGAGGAGGTGGAAGGATGGAGTTAAAGATGCCTTGAATGTCTGGGGCCTGAACTTGCAGAAGGAAGTGAGGCATGTAAGGGATAGAGTACACTGGAGTGATATGGTATATTGGGCAAAGTTCTATCAATGGGCTGAACCAAGGCATATGAAACAAAGGAAACCACAGAAAGGTTACTGGGGCCTGGTTTTAGAAATGGGGCTCTGGTTTCAGTGTGCTATTTATGACAACTGGTGTGACTGTAAGTGAATGAGACCTTTTCTTTGTTCCAGGTGCTACCTTGCTATTGTAAGAAAGAGCAAACAAGTATGAAAAAATATCTGAGTTCTGTATGGATTTATTTAGTTTTTATGTCAAGTATTTACTTTAGTGAGGTTAGGATAACCAAAAATTATTGTTCAGGAATTCATCCTCAATTAATAATGATGTTTATGGGGAAAAAAGCTGTCACAATTTTTTACTTACACTGATGTTTCCATGAATGCATTTTAACTGTAAACAGAGGACATGCTGAATCACTCTGGTGTGATAGCGTACAACAACCTTACTTGATGCACAGCAAGTCTGCTATGTTTAATGTATTTTTCAAAAATACCACAAACTTGGAATCTGGAAAATGAAAAATGCAACAATGTTTACATCCCATGCATTCAGGAATTTTTGATGTACCTTTACCACTATTTTCATATAGTGCACTACACCTTCCTTTTAAATGTATATAACAAGTCGAAATATTATATTTTCATAATGGTGTACTCTTTATATTGTATACATCTACATCATTATAGGAAACTTTTCATTAACTCAAAAATTCTGATACTTAAGAAGTAGGCTTACCCACAGCAAAAAGGTCTCATTTGAAATGGCCTGTACTGGGAAACTAAGCAAGACCTAATACAGTTTTGCTGGCTTCAATAGATATTTATGATTGTTTTAGGAATATATTGAAAACTTGCCAAACTTGAATTTATATCCATTAACACCTAACCCACTACATCTGAAAACTTGCTTAACCTGAATTCATACCCATTAAAATCTAACCTACTGCAATTGAAAACTTTCTTAACCTGAGTTCTTTATCTTTTCTTTGATACTTATTCATTGTTTCCTGTGTTTGTGAGGAAGTGTCAGGAAAAAAATGAAGTAAAGGCCTCACTTGCTTACACGCATTCTCTCGCTGTCATGCGTAATGCACCAAAACCACAAACCCCTATCCATAATTAGACCTTTCCATGATTTTCCATGGCTGCTTCATATGGCCTGGCTTAGTCACTAACCTGAGTTCACAGTCATTAAAACCTCAAAAATCTGTTTCAGTAATGTTTTACAGGTTACATGATGCCTTACCTTAAAGTCCTCTCTACAGAGCATTATCCATGTTTTTTGGGAGTTCAATACTTATAAGTGTAAGAAAGACTATTGTTCTACATTGTCGGTATGAAATAAATATTAAGATCCAAGCCAAGAAGTCATGGTGAGTAGAGATTATGAAGAAATACTAAAAAATTTTCCATGGTCAGGAAATTAAAATTATTCTCAAAGTAAAAAAAACAACAGCCATCAAGCAAACTTTCTTTTATAAGATTTCTATTGATTTCCTTCATATATTACCAGTAGCACCTCCTGTTCATTCATAAACTACTAATTATACCAGAACCTAATGCTGATAATAATATACTTCAAATTTTTTATGTTCCAGAGCAACATAATTATTTGAGAATTACTAGGCATGCAATATGTCTTCATTATAGAAAATAACTTACTGGAAACAAAATAGCAAAAGGAGTCTTGAGTAAACAGACTAAGATGAAAGTCAACAAAAATAGTAACATTTTATTTGCCTGTTGTATGTTGTGCATCTTAGAGTATCATGTTACATGAGTTAAAAAACTGTCCAGCTTGCTAGGTGGCCTTCCTTCACTTTCTTCGTGTATTATGACGAACCGTTCCTCATCCATTACTACCTGAGTAGAAGAACAATTTAATCACAATCTTCTGGCAATAGCTATTTACATATGACAGGATTCCGTTATCACAAACCATATTTTCCTCTCCCGTCAACTGTACCCAATTAACACTGATCATCTACTCCTTTCCTATCAACTCTACTCAGTTATTACTTACTATAGGTCCATTCTCAACCATCCCTTCCCAGTTACCACTTGAAATTTACCTCTTCCTCACAAAACCCTCTGAATCATCACTTGTGATCATTCTTCTCTCATTAACCATTTCCGATTATCAATTAGAATCAGCTCCTGTCCCACCATCCCTTCTCAATTATCATTTATAATGTGCCCCTCCTTTACTACTCCTTCTCAATTATCACTAATCATATGTCCCTCATCCTCTAACTCTTAACATTTATTCATCATATACTCCTTTTCACCCCAACCCTTCCCAGTTACCTTATATTACCAACTCCTCTCCTACAAAATCTTCCCAATTACCACTTAATATCAGTCTTTCTCCTACTCATCCTTCCTTATTACCACTTACCATCTGTCCTTCCTCCACCACCACTGTTTGCTCTTCACCAACATTGCTGATGACAACAACCCTCTGGTCACTTTCTTCCACTGTAAGATCCTCATGGTCCTGGTGCTGGTTCATTGGGAACCGAGTCTCGAGGTAATGGTCAGATGCATTATGGCCTCCCTCACCTTGGCCTGTCTCACTATCAGGTGACTGATGGTAAACCTGTTCATGTTCCTGTGATGCTTGGCGTTGCTCCCTAGACATAATCTGTTGTTAATTACAAAACTGAGTTGAGTTGAGACTCCAAACCTAAACAATATACAAAATACACTCTAATAATGTCATTACAACTACATAATGGTTTAGGACTTGAACAAATTGCCATCTCACCATATCATTGCATTCAAAATATAATTTGTATTTTCCCATGTACTTTCAATTCTTTCTCATACTTAAATGCTGTTTCTCATGTTGATGAAGTACTGTCTGCCTTTATTCATTCCCATTGCCACCCCGCCACACATGAAATAACAACCCCCTCCCCCCTCATGCACGTGAGGTAGCGCTAGGAAAAGACAACAAAGGCCACATTCGTTCACACTCAGTCTCTAGCTGTCATGTAATAATGCA
>JAUUDZ010281562.1:0-16698 GCA_032361705.1 Panulirus versicolor | reverse complement strand
ACTTATCAGTTACAAAAACAAAATTTTTCCATAATTCTAATATTTCACTTAAAACACATCATTGTATTCCATAGTACTGCTTCCATATTTAATTCTAAAATCTAATCTCAATGAAATTGCTAAACATATTTTGAATGAGAGTAAATGAAATTAGATCTAGTTCTAAAGCTAAGCACTATACTGCAGGCAATATGATAAGATCTAAAAAACAGCTCTTCACTATGCAGCTGAGCTCTGTGAATCAGGCATGGGCTACTATGCATATTGAAGCAGAGAAGGAAAAGGCTTAGGTGTCTACATAATCTCCAATAAGTTAAATGATATAAAGTGCTGAGGGTCTTTTTAACAAAAAGGAGATGTGATTGGATCAGTGCCAAGACAGTCACAAACACTTCTGATTCTTTATCTGCACAAACCTCTTTGACCTTTTTTCTTTCATAAACAATACAGCATAAACAGTTTTCAGTGACTCTCCAAATAACTAACAACAAGAACATTATACCAAAGAGGAACAACTTGAGATAAAATATAGAAAGACATACATATGTACATATCTAAATGTCCTAATGCATGAAAATGTGTCTACACCTACATAAGGGTACTGGATAGCCCCTTTTACACTATTCTCCTCCTCGTAACTTTAACTACATGATCAGTGCAATGGAGGAAGTATCTGATACACTATTTCACTCTCATTTTCCTCATTTCCACTTTCTTTCATATGATCTTATGAAATATTCAAAGTGTACAGCACCCAGTGCTCAGCATCATTGGGGGCTAAAAATCTCTAAACCTCCTGCTGACTCCGCTGGCAATGAAAGGCTAGAATAAAACTGGAGCAGTACTAGCTCCACCCATGTAAGAAAATCACCTAAGATCTGCCTCTTTATTTACTTCATTCATCATTTGTGAGCTTGATTTTTTGTTTGTATAACACCACCTGGCTATGTTTTCTCTTACTTCTTTCAAGATGAGACAATCATCCAGTTATGTTTTGAATGGATATTTTGTTATCTCAATCCATAATCAGTATCACCTTTTCCATCTTCAGTGTTTATCATAAGCCTATTGTAACATACATACACAGGTTACATGCCTTATGAACATCCAAACTTTGATTCTGTCTAGCTCTGGATATGCCTCTCAACTTCTACTTCCTGTATTTTCCTTTGCTTTACCTACTCTTCTCAGTATTGTACAGGCTTCCCTTCATTCTTGAATTACCTCATCTTCTGCAGGCCGTGCTCTTCTCTCACACCTCTTACTAAGATTTCAATGCAGGGCACCTTAATGTACACCAAGTAGAGTGACTGAGTTCTTCCCACAGAGATTATGGGGGAAATGAGGTCTTCTCCTTTTCTGTTCTTAACAATCTGGAATGACTAACTGATGTGCCTCGTTGTCATGACCAAAGTTTTCACACTGTCTCTTTTTCATTTCTCAGTCTCCATTTGCTCTCATATCACTGCATCCAAGCTACAATCTGATTACAATAAAGTAACTATCACCTCTCTTCTGATTTCCTCTTCTCCCATCCCCTCCTCTAAATACCAACTTTGGTAGTTTAGGAAAGTAGCTCAATGGACTATCTTGTGAAATATCTTTTTAAACTTCCCTTGGGGTAGTTATTTCCTCCTTGAGTGGTCTTTCTCTGTGTATATACTGTATAATAGAGGTCTATGCATTTTTTTTCTGACGGCTCCAGCCATCGACAAAAGTCCTCTACAAAGCCAGATTTATGAGAGATTGAGAACACGAAAGGTTTCAAGCGAAAACTAACTTTTTTTTTTTTAAAAGTTGTCAAGTCAAAGCTGTTAGAAAAAACATATTTACATATAGAAAAAGCATCGTATGAAAAAATTGTGAGGATAGGAAACAAAAGTGAGGAGGAGAGATATATATATTCTGGGAGATGTTATGACCAGCCAAGTAGCTTAGATTAAGTAAGACAGAAAGTAAGACAAACAATCTTGACAGGGGTAGGATGGTTCCAAACACCACTCTGGCACTTCTACATTGATATGGTAGAACATTCCTTAGTAGTTACTGTCAACAACTTACTTTCAGCATTGAATCTGTCTTTCCTTCAAATCCATACTCTAACTGCTCTTATTCTGGATCCATACTAACCATGACTGGATGTGTTTAGCACAGAAACATTTCACACAATTTGACTATGTCATTATTTCTACTATGGAGCTTTGCTAATCTGTCAATACTATGGTAAAAGAAATCATTCATGTGAAGAAAGTAAGTTGACTTCTCTTTTTGATTGGTCTATCTAGTCATTAACTAAAATCTCTTGAAGTTTCTGGAAATCCACAGTTCCACCTTTTTGTCTCTGGTTACATAATGGCTACCTTTTCAACTGAAAAAGCCACACACTAAGGCTTTTTGTTTTACTCTCATTCTAATTCTATTATTCCTACACCCCATCTTCTGATTTCTATTTCACTTGTGCTGTGATTCATTCTATATTCTCTTACCACAAGTGACAGTGTGCACTTTTCTCTTTAAAGACTAGTGGCACATACAGGCCAGATGGTAGTCCTCCTTGTGTCCTATAATGGAGTGGTTCTCCGAGCCTCAAAAAGCATTTGCTTGTCTACTTTGTCTCTTGTCCTCAGACCAAGACTCTTCCTTCCTTGTGAAAGTAAGCATTGGTTTAGACCATCCAAACAAAGGAGTACTGCTAAGATCTCTCTAATCATCATATTATGGCTCTGACTTTCTCTGTTTCAAAAGTCTATGAATTTTCTCAATTCTAATCTCATACACCTTGGGTTATATAGTTTTCTCTCATACAACAAGTACAGCTTTTGGTAACTTGAGCTCTACTGGTGATAATCCTACACCACGTATATCTGGCCTCATCTCATGGGACATTGGGAAATCTTATGTTGTGGTCCATGATATCTTAACTTCTAACAAGGTTTGGGATGTCTCTGATTTCTAAACTTTTATCCTTATCTTCTCCTTGCTCATTACATTAACATCCAGTTTTCCTTTCAATCAGTTAATTTTTGTAACAGTTGAATGTCTGACCTCTCCTTAAATTGTTATCAACAGTAATAATCCTCATGGTTCTACTATGTCTTTCACTCTCTTCCTTCTCAATCAATGATTTTTTTCTCAAAGGTAATCCTATTCATCTCTTTACCAATGACAGAAATGTAAATTTCTCAGCTTTCTTTGAAAATTAGCCTTCATTGCTGGTACAAACTTCTTTCTACTTTTTCCCTCATCTTGGACTTGAACAACATCAGTCAATGGTGTACGTGTTCTACTTAAATTCAGGTCCTCCAAAACAAAAACTACTTACTTCTTCTCTTAAAGGTGCTCCTGAATATGTTATTTTCGTGAAAGATCCTGTTTTCAATTTTTTGACTTTATGAATATACTTTAGCCTCTAATCTTTCTTAGAAATATCTTATACAGGTAGAACATAAAAAATCCATAATCCTAAAGACCAAGCAATGTGCAGATTATGGATCATTATGGATGTTATGCATATGGGCCACAGATTACGGTCTAAATGTACAGAAACCTTATATACATTTCACATGTATTTGCCGTTTTCCATAATGGTGAGGTAGCACCAGGAACAGATGAATTAATGGCCTTATTTACTCACACCCACTCTTTAACTGTCATGCATAATTCGCCAACCCCAGAGCCTCCTATTAACAACCAGACCCCACAGACCTTTCTGTGGTTTACCTAAGTGCTTAATATGTCCTGGTTCAGCCCAATGACAGCACTGTCCCCTGTATAACACACTACTCCAATTTGCTTTACCCCTTGCATGTCGCACACCCTCCTGTATGTTCAAACCCTAAATCTTCAGAGGATCTTTCACTTCATCCTCCCCCCTCCTACTTGGTTTTCTCTTTTCCTTGTTCCCTACACTTCTGATGAGTATTCCCTCTCCTTCATCCTCTCAATGAGTCTAAACCATTTCAGCACACAATCCTTGGCTCTCTCTTACTACCACATCTCCCTCTTAACATTTCATTTCTTAATCAATCAACCCTACTCGCACCACATATCTGTCTCAAATATTTAATTTTCAACTCATCCACCTACCATCTTCTTTACGTTTTTGTCTAAGGCTCATGCCTCACATCCATAAAGCACAGACAGGACTATAACATCAGATGTCCCCATTTACGCAGGATATATGTCATACATACACACATGCATGTGTGTGTGGAGCATAGCTGTGGGTGAAGGGCCCTGATTCTGGGGCATTATACATGACAAAAAGAGAGTGGATGAGGCCATTTCTTTGACTGTTCCTGGTGCTACTTTGCTAATGTAGGAAATGACAAACATGTATGAAAGAAAGATATATATTTCATACTTGACTGCCGTTTCTTGAATTAGTGAGGTAGTGCTAGGAACAGACGAAGAAATGCAGTATTCACTGTCATTCATCCTCTCTCTTTCCCTCTGTATCTAAATGTACATATATATGGTACAGCACACGACTTTTCCAACAGCAATACTTTCATAGGAGACTGCAGCCAATTGAAACATTATCTTTAAAAAAGGCACTTGAATAACTAGTCTAGGTTTGTAATTTTCTTGATTTTGTGCTTCAGTATTCACAATCAAATGGTAAATCCTACAATCAGAAAGCAATATCAATACACATATTACATGAAGTCTACTGTTAACAATATCACATACAACTGGTAAAACTATTCAAAGTTTAAATTACAACACACCTAACCAAAATTTCAATTCTTTCTCAGCTTGTTTAACGATCAACAAGCTATAATAACATCATAAGTTTTTTATAATTCACTGCCCTTCCCACTTCTGTGAGGTACCATAAGAGGTAGGAGAAAAATGGTTTCACCTGCCCATATCCAGTCTCTAGCTGTCATGAATAATGTACTGAAATCAAAGCCTATTGCCATATAAAAAGTTAATCACATTTCTAAATGTGAATATCTGGATTTCAATACTAAATTCAAATATCTAACTTTTCCACAACCTCCTTTCAGATAGGCACTTCCAGTGTCACTTTGCACAAAAGTTTCAATAACTTTAAATATACCTTTTCATTCACAAAACAGCAAATTCAAGTTGAACTTGCCATGATCCTACCACAAAAATGTAACATGAAAATACTGCGAGTGGTCATGACGTCCTCTTACATTCTACGACAAAATACGCACAGATCAATACTCTCTTATCCATCAGTGTGTTAATCATGTCTCTTAATTCTTGTGAATCATATATTGTCTTTTCAATCTAAGGAAAGTAATAATTAAGCATAACAAAAACTAAGACACCAAGAAGGTAAATACTGCAAAGAAAGAAGACTATTACAACAATAAGTTTAGATTCAATTACACCTGACAAAATTCATTCCAACAAAGCTTCAATGAGGCTCCAGGTAATCATCTCATTCAAAAGAGTGAGAAATTATGGGTATCCCAAGAAGCTGCACTGCAACGTAACTGATGAACTGCAGTTCATTAAAAAACAATAACATTAATGATAATAAAAAAAACACTGAAAGATTCCTGTAAAATATGGAAGACAAAGAAAACATACTAGTTCTAAAGATTAGACTTTGGGGAAAAAGACAAGTGTAAATTGTAAAATATAAACAAGTGGAACCACTAGGAGAACGCTGTCAATTACTGCTTGTTTTTCACCTTAAATTCAACTCACTACTGCATGGATTCAGTCACGGTGCAAGAGTTTTCAGTAAATCAATGAGGCTGGGGATCCTGGTTATATAGAACTGGTTCACACAAAAAGTGCATGTGTTCATTTGATCCACCCCACATAGATGGTAAATGAGTTATGGATTACAGACACATGTACAAATATATCTTTTTTATACATATTCACCTTTTCCTGCATTAGCGAAATAGCATTAAGAACAGAGGACTGAGCCTTAAGAGGGCCTTCTCTGTTCCCTCTTTTGGAAAATCAAAAAATGGGAAGGAGAATTTCCAGCCCCCTGCTCCCTCCACTTTCAGTCGCCTTCTATGGCATGCAGGGAATACGTGGGAAGTATTCTTTCTCCCTTATCGTCAGGGGGTATATATATATATATATATATATATATATGTATATATATTTTTCATCAATGTCAAAGTGCAAACAGGAATTGAGAAGAGGCAAAAAAAGCTAAAACTCTTTGACAGCAATGATGTATTTCTCATTTAGCTTTACAAACTTACAACTAAAAAGCCACATTATACTGAAGATATGAGAAAATGGGCTTACGTTACTATATCTAGTAATGTCAACAACCTTGGCAAGGAAAGTATATCAACAACAACATACCCTTGAGCATGTAGTGACTTGTGATATGAATTTTGATTACAAGGTGGATCATAAACCCAGCCATGAAAGACAACTTCTACATTTGTGTTTATATCATTACAGTAAAAATCTGATAAAGGGTCAGGAAAAACTTGGCAGGCTAGAAAATCATAAATGAAGTAGGCATGAAATCTATAACCGATCACACACATGATAACTGATGAAAACATGATTATTTTTGCACAAATGAATAAAAACCAAAAGACGAGTTATTGATAATATTACGATTGGTTTTTGCTCTATGAGCTGCCATAAATCTAGTGAATAATTCAACCATGTAACATGGCCTAAAACAAACAGTAATCAACAACGCTGACCTAAGGATCATCAAAGCCTGATGTAAAAAGGCAACAGGCCATTATCATTCAAGGAAGAATCATACCATTCACAGCAACAACATATGCTACGAAATAAACAAGTTAACACAGTATTCAGAAAATTGATATTCTTCAAAAAAACATAACTTTTTAGTGTACTTTCTTACCAGTGAAGAATGAGTTTAAATACTGTAATACTAGAGTCTCTTAATATCATTCAGGCCCAAAATGCTTTACTTTCAAATTAATCTTTCTGGTAGAAAGGACTAAAAAATTATCAACATATAAATATTATAGTTTTTGTAGGGCATAGCATGACTAAAAAATAGTATCATAAGTTTCAGAGAAAGGGGAAAAAAAAAGATATATGTACAACGTGCATCTGAATCATACCTGTAATATTAGTGGATGGCAAGCCACCATTCAAGGTGTCTGCTACCCCTAATTCAGAAAGGGTCTTTGGCACAAACTCTGGCCTTGGAAGACTAGCAGCTTCGTTTTTCCTATGGATGATAAACGATGACATTAACATGACATCAAGATAAATTCACCATTATATATGACAGGATTTAAGTATCTACAGTTTGGTACTTGAGGGAAATATCAATGATGTTTTTCTTGTAAAAATGAAAAAAAATATAGTCAGACTAACTGCACCGAAATCATAAAATATAAATTTCGATTAAGTGAATATCTTGAAAAAGTAAACAGTACTACTATGGTCTAAGTGCTATAAACATGCATACTGAAAAAAAGTTTTGAAGCATGTGAGAATCCTCTCTTTACATAACCGCAGGTGAACCACAGTAATGCATGCCTATGACCTGATGTGATGAGCTCAATTCTCAAATACAAATACCTTTAACACCTAATATCTTGAGCAGCTTTCTTATCCAATATCTTTTTTTCTTACTGCCTCTTTCTCCTCTGACTGAATGTAGTCCTCATCCAGTCTAAATATCACTGGTCTATTTCCTATTTTACTAATTCAAAAACATTTGGTCTACACAAGTTTCTTAGTGACTCCTGCTTTCATCCATTTCCATATCTTTTTCACTCTATCCACATCCGTTTTTGCCCCCTGCACTTGTCATTAATCCTTAGCACTTTATCTATCCTGTCATAAGTTCCTTCATGCATCCAGCTAATCAATACCATTTCTGACATACTATTCTATCAATTATCTCACATGACAAGTTTCTGTCTTTAAATATCTACACCCCAAGCTGCTGCAATTTCAGTGGCCAAGCTCAAACTGTTGGTTTGTTACTTGCACCTATTCATGCTACTGCTCAAGAGTTAATTCAACAAATTCTTAAGTGACTCGATCAGTGGATTCAAATCAACTCATCTCATTACTCCTCAGTAAACAGCGCCAGTTAGGGAAGGAAAAGGTAATCTTGAGTACCTTGACTTGCCATTTCATCAACTTTATGTTGGAAGTTGCCAAGACAGTTCACAAACACAAGTCACTTTGATATATATAATAAAACTACATACTGTACATTACTACATATCGGATTTATATACTGTAAAAATCTTATGGGCACAGTGCGTTAATAAGTCACTTAAGTAGCATCATCATACTTCGGCAATATATCCTAAAATGTCTCTATCTTCATTCCACAAATCTGATATTACTTGTAACATAAATCTACAAGAGATCTAGATGCCAAACTGATTAAAGAAATCATATCAATTAATGTATCTACGATCAATATCATTTTAGAATCACTACTGTACCTCAGATGGAAGACTACGTTTTCAATTCATAAAACTGACTGTGAGCATAGAAGGACACAGCATGAGTGCTTTCATGTTGAACAGCTTTACTTTTACAGGACATGAGATGATATCACCATAAATTAAAAAAAAAGTTAGGAATGACCAAATACAATGTTAGCTCTTATTATTTATCATATTTTATCGCTGTCTCCCATGTTAGCGAGGTAGCACAAGGAAACAGACAATAGAATGGCCCAACCCACCCACATACACATGTATATACATAAACGCCCACACACGCAAATATATATACCCATACATTTCAACGTATACATACATATACATACACATATACATATATACACATGAACATATTCATACATGCTGCCTTCATCAATTCCCGCCACCATCCTGCCACACATGATATGACAACCCCCTCCCCCAGTGTGTGTGTGAGGTAGCACTAGGAAAGACAACAAAGGCCACATTCATCCACACTCAGACTCTAGCTGTCATGTGTAATGCACCAAAACCACAGCTCCCTTTCCACATCCAGGCCCCACAAAACTTTCCAGGGTTTACCCCAGACGCTTCACATGCCCTGGGTCAATCCATTGACAGCACGTCAACCCTGATTTACCACATTGTTCCAATTCACTCTAATCCTTGCATGCCTTTCACCCTCCTGCATGTTCAGGCCCTGATTGCTCAAAATCTTTTTCACTACATCATCCCTGGGGATAGGGGAGAAAGAATACTGCCCAAGTATTCACTGCATGTCATAAAAGGCAATTAAGAGGGGCAAGAGTGGGAGGCTGGAAATCCTCCCTTCCTGTATTACTTTCCAAAGTAGAAACACAGCAAGAAGCTAAGTGAGAAATTTTCCCACTAAGGGTCAGTCATATATTCTTGACCATACCTTGCTCATGTGGGAAATGGCTGGCACGAATAAAAAATACATATATAATTTTTTTTCATATGTGCTCTCCATATCTCACATTAGCGAGGAAGCATCAAGAACAGAGATGACTGAGCCTTTAGAGGGAAAAATCCTCACTTGGCCCCTCTAGCATGGTAGTGCCAGATACACATGAAGATAAACTTTTTCAAAGCTAACTGCCTCTCCCACCATAGCAAAGTACTTTCAGGATAAAAAACACATCCACTTCCTGGTTGTCATGTATAATGTACTGAAATCAGGAACTACCACTCACAGCCATGCTTCACAAACTACTCCATGTATCTTGATTTCTTCAAGAGCCTTGGTTCAGCACAATGCCTTTCACATAAAACATTGATCCACCTCATTCTTTCACAATTACTTTCATGTTATAAATCTCTTTTTCTTTACACACCAACAGCTTTAACACACTCCTCCACATGATATGATCAAACATCCTCCCTTCAGCATATTCACATCTCTCAAGCTCTCTTTTGTTCCCATAAATCAGCACATAATCCTCAAACTCCTGTTGAACCCAGACCCAATTCATACACAAATACCTACAAATGTACCTTTTCTTGAACCACATATCCCCAATCACCATTCCTCACTCCAAACAACTGTTGAAAACTTTTCCCATTTACACTAAGGACCCCATGCACCCAATTATACACTCAGCTGCTACATTAACCCCTTACATTTGGATCCCTTAGCACCACGATTTGATTCCTTACATCAAATTGCCAAAGCATATACACATACATCTACATCAACCATTATCATTAACACAGGTACACAGATTATAAGGAACATAAAAAATATCTTGCATTTTCCTTTATTCCAGGGACAGCAAACTTTTCAGTACTCTGTATTGTTAAAGCCATTTGGTGAATTATAAAATTGTGTGGTGGTGAGTCTAAGCCACCTTAGCAACAAAACATTTGGTAGAAAAGGAATACAAAGAAAAGCAAGATAAACTCAACGTTATTAGTAAATATAAGATCATTCCTTAAAATGTATAACTCATTGATGGACAGGGTGGTGAAGGCCATGAATGCAAGGGTCTTAAAGCAAGGAGCTTATCTACAATGTACTGGGGGCAGGGGAACCTGGGAGGTGAACCAGTTGTTGTTTGCAGATGACATATCTTGGTGAGTGGCTCAAGAGAAAAACTCCCAAACCTGGTGGCAGTTTGGGAGTGTGTGTGAAAGGAGAAAGATGACAGTAAATGTGAATAGAAGAAAGGTGATGAGATGAATGAAAGAGATGAGGCAAGATGGTTTGAGAGTAAGTGAATGGGAAGGATTTGGAGGAAGTGGAATGCTTTAGCTAAATACACTGGAGTTGTGGAGGAAGCAAGGGTGAAGGGGACACCATAAAGGAGATGGAAATGTGGTGAAAGAGGCTTTGAGGACTGGAGTCCAAAACATTCAGGAAGATGAGTTATGCAAGAGATTGCACAAATTTGAGAGTTATGGTAGAGAGAACAATGTGCTGTCAGGGGATAAATTCAAGGCATTTGAAAAATGGTTAGGGGAAATTACAAATTTATTTGTGCGGCTCAACTGTGGTGGTGGAGCTCTGATTTTAATATATTCTACATGACTGGTGGAGACGTGATAGAGTATGGCTATTGTCTGTCTATTCCTGACACTACCTCCGTATGGCAGGGAATGACAAGTATGAAAATCTATTTATCATTTCTTTACTTTCTTTAAATTTACATATGGTAGAGAGTGCTTAACTCAGATGCATCCTAAACTTAAGGGCTTCGCTCACATACATCTTAAACTTAGTGTTTCACTCACAAGCTAATATATATACTTTTGATTTTTAATTTTTCACATAAAATGTTAAATGGACAAAAAGTTCTCCATTTATGACTTCACAGTTTAACACATCTTTATAATGAAGTTTACAAGACTGAAATTCAACAAATGCATCACCAAAGAATCCACCTGAGATGGTAAATTTTGAGTTGTCTGCCAGTTGATGAGCTGCATGGGCATCAGATCTGGGTAATAGTGATGCAGAATAAGACAGAGTGCTCGACCATCAGAGAATGACACTGTGAGATTATCAACCTGAAATGAGAAACCTTTAATTACAGCAGTACTTGCAAATATAATACAAAGAAAAATATCTGATCACTGACCACACACCTCCCAGTGAAACATACTAAAAAAAAACTTTTGTTAAAAACTCATTTTTACTGGTTCTTCATACCTACATATTCCTTTCTATTTATCTTTCTTCTTCTAACTACACAAAGGACTCCTTCATCCTCAAGAAGAGTACAACTCTGACACCTGGGGAACTTTAGGAACAAAATGGGTGAATTAAGTGAGACTGAAAGGCTCTGAAGACAGTATATGTCAAAGTAAGATGACAGTGATTTCAAAAACCTTAATGAAGAGCATTCTTTGAGATGGTCTGTACCACTGCATATATCAAAGATGAAGTTTTGGCAATTCTTAGCCAAAAGTGATTAATACACGGCAGCAGAGTTACAAGCTCTGACATACAGTTCAAAACACATGAGGGGATGCCAACCAATCTGAATACTCTTGGTACTGTGCAATAAAGAAAATATAATACAGGAATGCTGGGATCAACATAAGTGAATTGCGATGTGATTCTTAAATCATTTATTCTAGTATTATGGGGAACATGTGACAAAAAGAGTAGTTTTACCTGCATTATAAACAGCTGTAGTATTATTGGCATGGAATTAGAGAATCAAAGACAGATGTACAGAAACTGTCAGAGACACTCTTAGCCAAAGACGAAAAAGATCAATGGAAAATGAAAAATTAGAATTGCAATTCCTTTGAATAAAGAAATGCTTCACTTCATGAATAATACATCTGCATCAGTTTCAGGCAAAACGTTAGGAAAAAAAAAAAATCCAAACCTCATATGCCAGGTCCCTTGCCTGAATGTTTAGTTATCTTTGGTGCCTGTTCCCACATGACTCCCTCAAGGGGGTGGCCATGGAAATAGTGTCTCTGTAACTAGTGAACTCCATTACCGCTTCTTTGCTATTAGTGCCTCACCCTTAACAGGCCATTGGCAGCGGGCAACTTTAGTACAGCGTTTATAGAGGCTTCTACCTATAGTTCCTACTGACTACATCCACTTAATGTATTTACCTAATGCTCCTACCTAAATGTTCCTACCTAGTGCTTCTATCCAATGCTCCCACCAATTTGCATACAGGAAGGGCAAGCACATAGTGCTCATCACAGGAAAATCTAGAGTTACAAAGAACGAGCAGTGTGACTTAAGTGGTCAAGTGTTAAGCATAACAAGGAGAGATTGTATGTGTGTGGACAGAAAAAAAAAGACAGCTAATTAGGTCAGAGGAATGCAAATTGACAACCACGACAGTGTTGGCTCACTATGCAGACAACACTAACCCAACCAATACCCAGGTGAGTAGTACTGGTAATATACCCCCTTAGTTGTTGGCTGCCTACCAACTACTACCAAGGGTTATCAGGGATTGAAAATACAGGAGGGTGTGAAGCTTGCATGGCATACAGTGAAATTGGGACAGTTTGTTTTACAGGAGGCGATGTGCTGTCAACTGGCAAAATGAGAGCAAATGAAGGAGTCAGGGAAACCACAAAAAGGTCTGTAGGGCTTGGCAGTGGATCAGGTGCTCTGGTTTTGGTACATTATACATAACAGTTGGTGAGTGGATATGAGCACAAGATGCCAATCTTCATCTGTTCCTGGCACTTCCTCACTAATGTAGAATACAGCAAACAAGATTTATATTTATCTATATTTATTATACTTGGTTGCTGTCTCCTGCATTAGTGAGGTAGCAAAAGGAAATTGATGAAAGAATAGCCCAACCCACCCACATACAAATGTATATACATAAACACCAACACACGCACATATACGTACCTATACATTTCAATATATACATACATATACATACACAGACATATAAATATATACATGTGTACACATCCACACTTTCTGCCTTTATCCATTCCTGTCGTCACCCCATCACACGTGAAATGGCACCCCCTCCCCCTGCATGCGCACAAGTTAGTGCTAGGAAAAGCCAACAAAGGCCACATTCGTTCACAGTCTCTAGCTGTCATGTGTAATGCACCAAAACCATAGCTCCCTTTCCATATCCAGGCCCCACAAAACTCTCCATGGTTTACCTGAGACGCTTCACATGCCCTGGTTCAATCCAATGACAGCACGTCAACCCTAGTATACCACATCGTTCCAATTCACTCTATTCCTTGCACGCCTTTCACCCTCCTGTATGTTCAGGCCCAGAATAAAAATAAATAATTCAATAAAAAACAAATGAAAAGTGTTATGAGGTATATATAACAAGAAAAACTATATGAAGGGTGTAAAATAGTTTTTAACATCACTTCACATCTCTAAGTCAAAGCAGTAATATGTACCTGAGTGGTGGCTGTGAACAACCTTCTACTTACTACCTACATATCTAGTGCCAGAGATATTCTGACAATGAAGATAGGCCTCCAGGGTGAGGCCCTCACATCCCATCAGTGCCAACTTTGGTGTTTAACCCAAAAGCAGCACTTATATGCACAAACAAACACATATGTATATATATGTAGTAGACAAAAGGCAGCCACTGACTAAGGAGGTTTTTATCAGTATCATCCTCCTGAGTATCAAAAGAGTTAGTGATGGTCGCGTAGTGAGTCAGCACTTCAGTGGTTTTCAAACTACACTCCTCTGATTCAGGTAGTTGTCTTTTCTTTTTGTCTCATCTACATGTAGATTGCTGCAATTCTGTCCAAAAACATGCAATCTCTCTTTGTCAAACAAGACACTATACAACACTTAACTGGCACAATTCATTTTTCCTGTGGTGAGCACTACACACGAGCCCAGCCTTTTGGGAAATTGTTTGGAACAATAATTAGTAAATAGGAACATCAGGCAGGAGATTTAGGTAGATACACTGGGTAGGAATAGTTGATAGGAACATTAGGTAGAAGAAGCAGAATGAAACATTAGGTAGAAGTAGTCCTTGGAATATCGGGTAGGAGCCTCTGGAAACAGTGTGCAAGAGTTGCCCTTTGCCAGGGGTCGGTTAAAGGCAAGGCAATGAAGGCTAAAAAGTGACAATGGAGGTCACCAGTTATAAACACCCTTTTGCTATAGCTAACCCCTTGAGGAAGTTCCTGGAGGGAAAGGGCATCAGAGATATAGATAAACAAACAGATTTATATGTAAACAGGATACCCAAAAATATCATTAAACTGGCCCACTTGAACTGTTCAGTTTGTGGGTATGCACACACTATGGATAACCTATACTAGCAACTAAGATGTAAAAAAATATACTAACCTCCAAGCCATAATGTGCACAGCTGAATTGGGCCCACAACTTCAGATAAGCTAGTATACTATCCTCATTCCCTGATTCTTTCTTAGCTAGCTGATTCAATTCTGTAACTGCTTCAGAAATCAATTCTAAACTAGCACAGGCATTATCTTCAAGTTGAGAGCGCACAATAAGAGACCTGTGAAGGTAACCTATTTCCTCACGTATACGAGCTTCAGATACAACAAGACAAACCTGTAAAAAAAAAAATTTAAGATATTAGTTGTGATGAAACTACTTCAAGAATACAAAAGCTTATACAGTAGATTACAACCCACTGCAGTGCATATCAATGCAAATATTACCATTATGAATTCATCAAGCTAGAAAGGCATTGAGCTCTATGTACTAGCCCAAAATCTGATCATAGGTACTTGGCCTTCTATCCAGCTAAAATTAACCTATCTACATATCATACTGAACTCATCTTACATACTCTATTTCTGAAATATTTAAAATAATAAAATGCTTCCCACTTAAGAATGATGAAGGCACATACACCCACATCCTCAAAACCATTACTTTGTATGTATTTATACTTTTTTAAAAAGACCTTACTCCTGTTAAAAAGCATTAAAACTTGATGTACAAGATAACAGCCTAAAGAGAAACAAATGTTCTTGTAATCATAAGGTAGCTGGAAACAAATGAGGAGGATCAGGAGAAAAAAAAAAGGCCCTCAAGTACCTGGGAGTGAATATGGAAGTGATAGAGCCATGGGGGCAGAACTGAGCCATTGGGTGGGAAGGGATACTAATAGGTCCTTTGAGTATATAGAAACATGTGGAAGGAAAAGGCAGTGTCTACTGGGTCAAAGATGGACATGACTAAATGTATAGTATGGATATGAATTTGGGCCTTAAATACAAAGGAAATGAAGAGGGGTGGAAGTGTTAGAGATAACATGCCAGAGGACATGCTGTTGTACGGAATGATCATGTAAGCAATGGCAGTGCCAAAGAAATGTGGTAGTAAGGGCAGATTGATTAACAGGGCTTACAAGAATATGCTGAATTGGTCCAGAAATAAAGAAAGAATGAGTGAAAAAGCCTAATATGATATATGCACCACATACAATTCAATCTCTTTCTCACTATTTCTTACACAAATTCTTAGAAGCATACATCTGGTTTGGTCCACACATACACCTCCTCTCCTAGTCAAACTGTTCCTCCCTAATCATATGCTCAATGCATGCCACACTCTCTCAACCACCACTACCTCATACACTTTACAAAATATCCTTGAGACTTGCACCTCAATAATTCAGCCATTTCTCTGTGTCCCCCTTGCCTTTATATGAATATTTACAAAGTATACATCTTGCATATACATCTCTTAAACATCTGGCAGAAACGACACTTACTTGGAACTTAAAAATTATAGTCCAGAGGAGACCAAGAGTCTGCTCACGATGACCATCTACGATATCCTTTGATGGAAACTTTGTCTTTACTCCTGAACAACCAGCAGACTCAAGGGCAGTCACTGCAACATCTATATTGTGGATCTTTTGCAGGCGGCTGATTGCTGGGACACGCAACTTGTGGCTCAAATTAAACTGATGGGTCAGCATTTCTATCACACGCCTAAAAGGTGGAAAAAAGATATAAAGTTATAATTACATCTCTATACTTAGCTATCTATTATCATTAACAGATTCGAGTGAGAAACTGCAAAAGTTGATGACTGAGTTTGCAAGTGTGTGAATGGAAGAATTTAAGGGCCAATGTGAGTAAAAATAAGGTCATTAGATTTAGGAGGGTTAAGGGACAAGTCAGCTGGAGTGTGAATCTGAATGAAGAAAAATTGGCAGAAGTGAAGTGTTTTAGATTCCTGGGAGTGAACATGGCAGCTAATTGAACCATGAAAGCTGAAGTGAGTCATAGGGTGGGTAAGGGGAGTGAAGATTCTAGGAGCACTGAAGAATGAGTGGAAAGAAACATCAAATGAAAGGGCAAAATA
>JAUUDZ010281452.1:0-16700 GCA_032361705.1 Panulirus versicolor | reverse complement strand
GGGTGATGGTTGGGGGTTATGGAGAGGGAGTTGGGGGTTATTGGAGGGGGGGGGGGGTGGGGAAGTGGCGCGGATCGATGGTTAATTCACAAAATCCTGGACAGAGGGAGTGAATGGCTGGCAACCTTCTGCTCTCTCTCTCTCTCTCTCTCTCTCTCTCTGGTGAAAGAGAAAGGTCATGAAAAGTCCGACAGATTTTAAAGTTGAGGGAAAGTTTACGACCAGCAGGATGCTGATAACATGAGGACCAACAGTGACCTGGTATCATGAGGACCAGCAGGGACCTGGTTAGGCTACATGTAACGATCATAACAATATATCAAGACATCATTATAGTCTTGCAACACAAGAACTTGGTGAAGCAAATTATCACTCGACTTGGTTTTATTTAACGTCATAATAACTATATATGTCATAAGAGCTATATATCTATTTATTTGATAGTCATAATAACTATATACTTAACTTCATAATGACTATATATGTCATAATAACTATATTTAATGTCATGATAACTATATATTTAAGGTCTATTTAATGTCATAATAGCTATATATATCTGTATTATAACTATATATTTGACATAACTATATACTTCAGATACATATATGTTTAACCCTTTCCCTCCTCCACATAAAACATAATTAAAACCATATCAACAGTTAGATCAAGATGAATCTAGAACTAGAACTCTGTCTACCAGAAATGAATTAAAGAAGATGGAACGAGGCTCATCTAGACGAACCTTACTCACTCCATCAGTTTAAACCTGAACCCTTCAGAACACGGCAGTCCCGACCTTGAGCACGACGCCACGGTACGACCCTTGAGCACGACAGTACGACTTGACCACGACGGTACGACTCTTAAGCACGACTACGGTGCGACCTTTCAGCACGACTGTACAGCCTCTTAAGCACACCGAAACTACCCTTCAGCACGACAGCCCTGGAGCACCAAGACACGACACTTGAGTTCCAATATACGACCTTTGAGGAGGACGATATGACCCCATAGTCTCGTTATTATCGACGGTCGTACCCTCGATTACGAGGATCGTAGCGTCGTGCTCAGGGCTTGTGTACCTTCGAGTTCAAGGGTCGTATTGTCGTGCTTTTTAGTCGCACCTCCTAGTTTAAGGGTCGTACCATCGTACTTAAGGGGTGCATCTTCGAAATCAAGGGTCATAAAGTCGTGCTCGAGGGGTTAACACTGCTAATATTCTATACCTTACCTAAATACAACTAAGCATGTAACAGCGCCTCCTGATCCATTGAATATGGGAAACGAATATTTGGAAAGATAAGAGAAAACGAAGTCCGTTGCATGGGTAGCTCAAGTATTCTTATCAACTTGGAGTATGGGAAACTAACGCGTCTGGATTGATCAGAGAAAACGATGCATGTAAAATGCAACCCTTCGTTATCATCTTTCCCTCTCCCTAATCATTATCATTTTGCAGTTTTCAATTATTCAGAATTCGCACATATCTCCACTCACATCCCTTCTCTTACCTCTTCAATTACACCGTGGCTCTATAAAGCTAACCCTGTCTTCTCTCTGACCATTCTTTTCTACCCCATACTTGTGGAACCCATTAACAAGTTCACTCTACCTGACCCTCTGCGTCCCCCTGCTGTAAGTCGTCCTTTAAACTCAGAACTCTCTCTTCTGAGGTCGAAACACCGGACAGTATTCCCCACTTCTAACCATTCTTTAACTCCTCATTACTCACCGGGATCTCCAATACACCACTTACCTGTAACTATACTTCTATTACTCATCAGCAATACCTGTAACTCGCGCACGAACCTCACTCTCTCCTTTTCCTCTACTTAATATCACTCTTCCTTCCCCACCACTGAGCTCCCACCGTCATGATGAAAATGGTGTTACAGATAACATTTGGTTCACTTTAGTGTAAGAGGGACACACATTTAAAGTTTATCTCAATTGAGAACTTCTTTAAGAGTCAAAATATAAAGAGGAAAAATAAATCACACTGGATGCTTAAATCTGACGTAGACGTGTGGGTAAAACTTGAGTTATCCCCCTGAGCACGACGCACGACCCTTCAGCACGGCGTACGACCCTTGAGCACAACACACAACTCATTAGTCTATCTGTCTGCCGTTCTTAATTTGTTTGTTTTTCTCTATGTATTTGTCATTAGGTGTACTTGTAACTATCCTTATGAACACTTATATCTCCGTGTCTCTATCTATCCTTATCTATCTCTATAAACTCCAGTCTCTGTCTACCTACACTTGCTTCTATATAGTAATCAGTCAATCAACCTACTGTCAGTCTATCTACCTGTCTGTCTGTCCCTCTCTGTATCTCTCTATCCTGGGTTTGTGTGTCTATTATTTTCTCTTTGGCGTCTCCTTCTCTTTTCCACCTCTCCCTCCCGTCTCTCTCTCTCTCTCTCTCTCTCTCTCTCTCTCTCTCTCTCTCTCTATATCTCCATGGAGGCAACACCCCTCCCCTTCCTCCTTCCCCAGACATTTTCATGCCAATTCCTCCCCCTCCCCAACCCCCTTCTTCCTCGCCCCCTCTCTTCCCTTGTGTGGCGGCGTCAGGTCAGCTGGGTGAGCCACTTGTCAACATGACCAGCTGCTGGTTCTTCAACCCAGATGGTTGCCCCTCCTGACTTGCGTCTTGACTGTGATTACTGTTTGTGTGCTATGGTTTGTGTGTTATGCCCCGTCCTCTTAACTTTGTATATACGTACCATGTCTGCACTCTTCAGTACACACACACACACACACACACCATAGAGAGAGAGAGAGAGAGAGAGAGAGAGAGAGAGAGAGAGAGTGTGTGTGTGTGTTAACTAAGCATCATAGTCCTCCACCCACTTGGCCAAGTAACCCTCACCTGTCTTAACCCTCCAACATACAGGTTACAAAGACTCTACCTCCTAAAGCCTCCTTCCCTGACGACGGTCTTGTACCTTGCTTTATGATCGTGCGTCCAGCCACCTCCATCACTTTAGTTACATCATTCATTAGTAAATAAGATTCTACAGTCAATACATTCATGAAATAACTTCTGGAATAACTAGGTTCATTATTAGAATACGAGACATTCCCATTCACACTTTAGAGAATTTCTATGGTAGTATATCCTCCCATGTTCGATTGTTGCCCCTCAACTATTTTTCTGCATGTTATTGAGCTAGAGGGAGTGGTGGGCGGGGAGGAACCCCCAACTTTGCTCACCTGTTTCCATCTCAAACAATTGCTGCTGCTGACTCCAGTAGATGCCGCCCTGTTTATGGAGGACCATCAGGACTCCTGCTGTGTCCCCGTCGTGCACGCCCTCACTTCCCACTCTCTGGAACTCGTCTGGGTAGTTTAGTGTAAGAGGGTAATATGGGGGTACGTGTGGCTCGATGGTTCCTCCTCCACAGATGGTTGTGGGGGTACGTGGCCCACAATTTACCCCTCTCCAACATTAGATCATCTCTGGCCCCGTCTCTCTCAATCTTCTAGTAAGAACGGGTTGTGGTGAGGAGCCCGACACCCTGGAGAGGCAGAGCTGAGGCCACGTGTCTGTGGTCTGGAGGGTCGGAGGATCTACAGTTACCACAGTGTTAGTCATCTCAATGTTAACATAATAAATCGTTTGTACAGGATGGCAAGAGGTCTACACCGATGGGCCCCCGCCTCAGTCTCTGCTGCTTCCTCGGCTACAAAAACCTGCAGAGATCTCCTCTATGTACGAAATCATCCCTGAGGATGGAGGAGAGGGAATCCCTACCTAGCGGGAGGAAGAAATCCACCCACGTATTCCCTGTGTCGTGGAAGGCGAAAAAGAAGGAAAACGAGAGTGCTCATGCTCCTCGAAGGCTCAGGTTAGGATGTGTGTGTGTGTTCTGGCTGGGAACAAGTCTTGTGCAGCCTTGTTAAGGTAGAAAATACGTAGATACAAAAGTATACAATGTATTTACAGTACACATTTGATATTATTGTGGGAATCCTCTTCCCAGGAAGCCAAATTGTAACTATCTAGAGATTTTCTGAAGGGAAGAAATCTCTAACATTATCATTTTATGATTAGAAATGTGTAATGTGACGTGATGCTATTAACACACTTTCTTAAGCAGTTTCTCACCAGACATTTTCCAGACTTTCCAACTCTGTTCCTTACCACAGTCCTCCTCAGATATCACAATTTGCCAGCATCATGATACACTGTTACACCTTCTTTACTTATATGGTAATGACATTACCAAAGAGAAGAAGACATATTAGTTCTATTCGTATGGGTAAAGTTAGTAATACTCCAAGTAGCTTCTCTATCTTGGTTGTGCGTCTGCCTCTACACGTACGCTACACAGCAGATAGCTTGGATCCTAATATGGTTTAAACACGACATTAAGGCATGGCCAATTTACCTAGTGGTTCCCGGACGAGAGCCACACTTTCCCTGCCGGACGACTGTGTTGTGTTGATGTTCTCTGAAGGATATGTACGGAACACTGGCCTGGCCACTCTTGTTGACCACAGAGTCTACTGTAATTCATTGTCCTCACGTCTTGATTTCTCTTTGTGATTGATAACGTTGGGTCATTCTCAGTCTTGCCTCAGCATGAAGTTAAAGGATGAAACAAACCAAAGAGATGCTGTTTTTCACGCAAGTGTTTACCATTATTTGTGTTGTCATGTTGGTAAAAGATGTGTAAGATATTTACCTTAACTGACTGGCTGGTTCGTGGCAGCTCTACAGTGGTCTGTTATTGCTTCCTGGCGCTTGAGATGCCATTTCGATTTTAGACTAGTTTTATGATTGTTCATAGTTTCAGGCGGTTACTTCCACCAGTGTGGCATTATCAACACGACCGAAGAGTCTGTCATGCACTTTGGAGGAGAGTCTGGTTAACTTTGTAATCTGTTTTCGTCAAGTCATACACTGTGCATCATAGTCAAACAATCTTTTCACATCACAAATTCCATGATCCTATGTTAAACAGAAGAGAAAAAAGCCAAGAGTAACTAAGGCGACATACCTCAGCATGATCCCAGCGTAATACTTTGTTCCAATTTCATCTCCTTCAGGTCCTGGCGGGAAGTAATGAGCTGGTCTCATACTGAATCATCTCGTGATGAAATACATGGAATATTTTAATCCTTTTTCTGTTTCGAGCAACAGATTAGTATAAGTGAAATCTTCTAAAAATCCCTTCGAATATTAGTGATTAAAAAGTAAATTTTCTAAGATTTATATTAGTTAAGAAAAAATGTACTCGAAACGCTTTACCAGTTCATTCACAATTAGTTGTGCGCTGAGGAAAGCAACCAGGCATTTTCACCCTCACAATAAACCGATTATGAGAACACTTTAACAATCTATACAAAAATCGAGTGAGGAACTTGATTAATATGGTAATAAAGCAACAAAACCCTTCCTGATATAATGGATATCCTCAAAGTAGATGTATATGAAATTCCGATCCGTTTAACGGGGTTACAGAAAAGAAAATTTAGCATCAATATTTTACACTAGTTATCCATATCAATATTTCATTTTCTATGATGTATTAGTAAAGTTTTCTTATTAACGGGCTAACTGCTGTAAACCTTCTTGGTTACTTTGATGAATCAAAACAAACCAAGACAGTTTATAATATGTACATATATAAATGTTTTAGGGATTATATATATATTCCTCATCTCTTACACCTTCTTTAGAGAAAGTTAGACTTATGAATGAGGTATCTAAAGCGACAGGTAGATGGTAATTTGATAAACATAAATGAATGTACGTTCCGCACTTGCAAATATGTTGTATCACGTTCCTATGTACAGTGAGTACGTTTAGACTAAGTCTAGCAGTTATAATCATATCAACATATTACTACTCTGCGATAAGGCAGAATATATAAAATTCCTTGGCGTATGCAAAAATAATTTTGCTTGTTTTCTAAATGGAAAGAACTTTACACTGTTAATTGAAAATCTGTTTATACCCAAGTAAAGTTTGTTACGATGGGCAAGTGGATAGTTAGTCTGGGAAGGGTAAGTACCCGTAAGCTCAGGCCGGAGAGGTGTATGCTTACCTTAATAAGTGGCTCAGTTGGGAGGGGGTCGGTTGTGTTGCATCGATATGGTTGCCGAGCATGTTGAGGTGGGTCTGTCGTGAAAGTATCTTTATTTCATTGTGCAGATGTTGAGTACTTGTGGTTGCCAGGCCGCCGGTGATTGCTCTGGGTGCTCTGTGTTGTGTGATTTGTAATCTAGTCATGTTTACTTTTAGTAAAGATATTATTACTATTATTGTTATCATTGTTATTATTATTATTATCATTATTATTATCATTTGCAGTTGTAGTAGTAGTAGTTGTTGTAGTAGTAGTACTATGTAGCTCCCGGACCTCTTTTATGGGGCTTCTGCAGCGTTGAGGTTATGGTTCAGTCAGAAGCAGAGGAAGGAGGGAGGTACTCTGAGGAAGATGTTTCCCGCTGGTGACTCGTGATGTGACCAGAGGCAGTTTTGTTTTTGTTACATATCACACACACCAGACTTTTAAGAAGATAGACAACATTTTTAAGACAAAAGATCATATTTATAAGAAAGCAACCCAGAGTTTAAAACTTAAGTCCAGAGTTTAAAATGCCAGACGGGGTGAAGTGTTATATCTACATCTTTTTTTTTTGTTTAATCATATCATAAATCCAGACCTGCGTTTTTCACTAGGTAAAGATAAGACCACGTCAGACAATATCACAGCACTCAAATCCAACCCAGAAAAAACTTCCACACTTTGAAAAAAAAAATCAAAGATGTTTTTTTCACTAAGACATTACTCCACTAGGAAACCACTTCACTAGAACATTGTTCCAACTGGACGGTACTCCACCAGGAAAGCACTCCACTAGAACATTGTTCCACTGGGACAGTACTCCATTAGGGCAGTACCCCACTAGGACAGTACCCCCACCACTATGACGTGCCACTAGGACACTGGTCCACTAAGACACTACTCCACCAATAATTGCTACATTAGGGCAGAACTCCACTAGGGCATTACTCCACTAAGATAGCACTACACCAGAGCACGACTCGGGTTGAACATCAACCACTTAGACAAAAACCTGCGTGGGTACATATTGATTTAGAACAAAACTAGAGGTAAAGATCTTCCAAGTGGAATGTGAATCATTACCAAAATTAAACCAATGATCGTATCAGTGTTCAGTCATTGGTAGTAAAATGTCTGATTGTGAGCGATAATTAGTGATGATAATTGGTGATAATCAGGATCGTGAGTCGGCGGTGCTTGCAGGAAGGGAGCCCTTCTAGGTCTGGGCCCACTCCCCCTGGTCCTCCCGCCCCAAGTGGCCCCCCTCCCCGGACCCCACCACCCGAAACCCCCTAACACCTTCCCCCTCCTCCAGGATCCCCCTTTCCTGGTCCCATTCCCCCTGGAACCCCTCCCCACTGACCCTACCCCCACCCATGGACGTCCGGCTTGGGGGGTGGCGGCATCCGATCCCCCCTCCCCCCCCTCAGGATATGCATGACGTCATCTCCCGGTAGCGGAGCGTGGGAGAGGATCCCAGAGGCTCTGTGTTGTTGGTCGCACGGAGCGCTGTGTGGGCTCACTGGTGGAGCCTACTGCTGTGTGGGCTCACTGGTGGAGCCTACTGCAGTGTGGGCTTACTGGTGGAGCCTACTGCAGTGTGGGCTCACTGGTGGAGCTTACTGCTGTATGGGCTCACTGGTGGAGCCTACTAGTTTGTGGGCTCACTAGTGGAGCCTACTGCTGTGTGGGCGCTCTTATGGAGCCTACTGGTGTGTAGGCTCACTGGTGGAGCCTACTGGTGTGTAGGCTCATTGGTGGAGCCTAAGGCTGTGTGGGTTCACTGGTGGAGCCTACTGGTGTGAGGGCTGACTGATGGAGCCTACTGCTGTGTGGGTTGACTAGTGGAGCCTCAGATTCTTCAAGACCAGATGAATTACGATGATTTACATGGACTTTCCTCCTGTGTGTACCATAGGTCAACACCTAATCAAGATACCTCGTATCTCAGACATAAACGATATATTTTCAATATTAAAAATTGAATTGAATTAGTTAAAATTCTATTCTTTACATACTGAAAAAATGTATATTGGAAGTTAGACGCAAAATAGTGTCTTAACATCTGACCCCCAGATCCTGAGGTCATCCCCTGCCTGACCTCGGCTGACCTGAGATGTAGCTTTGATATTAGGATATGATACCACGAGGATAGCGAGTATACCAAGACAGAAGACAATCATATTAAGAAAGGAAGGGACGTGATATCAGAGAGCTTTGATATCTTATCAGAGAAGTGTCTATATTTTACGATTATAAATGAGTTAATATTTTGATATGGTTCCAAAATATGCCACTATCAGGTAGGTTAGAGATTAAGATATCAGGGCGTAACGCTCTCTAGATGGAGACTAAGATATCAAATTATGACGATACCACAATAGAAAACAAATCATCAGGGAAAATGGTTTCTAGAAATAAGAACATATAACCAGATGGAGAATATGATAATAGAATGGAATGATACCAGAAGCAGAAGATATCATGATTTAGGTCATGGTGCCAAGATATATGTTACGGACATAACGACCAAGATATCAAGATAAACACCAGAATAGCAAGATTGGACAGTGGCAGCGGTAGCAGGTTGAGGGATCACCACACGAGGCCCACTAAAAGAAGAACAAGACATCAAGGAGGGGAACAAGATAAGATAAACATGTAAATGGCCGAGGAACAAAGTAGCGTAAATCGTCGTTAAGATGATGAAAAATAAGATACCAGAATGAATATATAATAAGGTAAGGGAACAAGATAAGATAGACAAGGAAAGGGATGAGGAACAAAACAACGTAGACAGTAAGAGTGTGAACAAAGAAGATAACCAGGTAAAAGACAAATAAGATAAGAAAGAACAAGATAGCAGGATAAAGAGAAGGATATCAGGATACGACGCTGTAGAACACGTAATGATGCTTGAGGATCTGCCGCGCCCACGAGGATGGTGCAGGATCTCCAACACTGCTGGTGAGGGAGTGGCGGTGGTGGTGGAGGGTGATCTCCCTCACCAGGCTGGCCACGTCATTCTACCAAGCATAACTATCTGGTTATGTCTCATCCACTATTCCACCCCTCTCCCTCCATCCAGCTCTTCCTCTTCCATCAATGGCTGTTCCTCTGCTCCACCATCTCGTTCCTCTTCCATCAGGGATGCTCTACTGTTGCATCACGTGTGTGCCTCCATCCTATCCTAACATTCCCGAAACGTTGGTTCGAAGCCCCCCCCCCCCCCCCAGTGCATGCGCCCTCTACCACCCAAGATCAGAACTTCCACAACAGTTGTGTTGACGTAGTAAATGGTCACCGATGCCTCACACCATCATCCCCGCCACCGTCACCTCCTCCCGCTTGAGATCCTTCGTCATCTGGTGGCAGCTTTGGTTCGACAACCGCACTGGGTCCATCCCAGCTTTGCTCACACCGCTACAGAAACATTCCCACCCCAACCACTGTGAACCTAAGCATCAGTAGACTGTCACCCCAGAGTCCGGGGTAACATCATATGTAGTATCCAACCTTGTCATCCATGTAGTTGATTTACTAACCAATTATCGCTATTGATGTCATTATCATCATTAATATGGATACCAGGCCTAGGTCCTACACAAGCAGGTAGGGAGGAGGGTGGATGTGTTGGAAATAGAAATTTCTGAAGACAATATATGATGTGAGGAAGGTCGATCACGTCAAGATAAAGTAAGATATACGCGAGCTATTAAGGCGATAATATATGAGATAGCTGAGGAGGGCGTGCTGGTGTGGTGTGAACATAAGTAGCGGATGAGTGAGTGAGGAGAGGTTGACAAAAAGGGTAGACTTGTGGGTCGTGGAGGGAACAAGAAAAATAAGCGAGCAATGGAGGAGGTGGAAGATGGAATAAAGAGCGAGTGTGTAACCGGATGAGCCACTGATACGACCATTAGCAAAACGTTTTATGTTCACAGGGAAAAATATGTTGTTTATAACCCCACGTTCGCTCTCCAGTCTGCCATGGTATGAGTTGTGGTGGTGCAATATTACTAGTTATCGGTCCTGAGAACACCTGATCCTGGCCCGAGGCTTTTATCGTTCATTCGAGGACACTCCACTGCAGGCAACACGTCTTCACAAGTAGCTGTTCCTGTAGCTAAGTAACGTCAGTAGCAAATCCGCGACTTCATTCCCGAAGTAACGATTGAACTGTTCCTTACGTAACTTCAGTAACCGTAGGGCGTCTCTTGGGATCAGAGGCTGTCAACCATGCTAATGAGGCGGTGGTCCCAGCCTCCCTCAGGCGATGGTCTGCTCTGTGGCCCTCAGTGCCACTCCCTCCCTGGGTGCCACTCTCCCCTGGGTGATACTCCCCCCCTGGGTGCCAGTATCCTTGATGTTAATCCATTTTATTGACTTTTCTTGTTGGCCTGCCTTCCCCTTCTTTTGCACCCCTCTCTGTCAATAGCCCTAGTGGCACTTACTCACCCGGGTGCCACTTATCTTGGTGATAATTCCCCCTGTGCCACTCCCCGCGCGGCACTTGTTGCTCACGGAACTAGTGGCTTCCTCAATCTTGATGGCATTTCCCTTACACACTTTTCCCTTCATGTACTGTAACCTGAGGTCTGCCGGCCACTTGACCTTCTCCTGTTACACAGGCGGGGCCAGGCTGATGATTCAACCTGACCCGCCACCACCACCTCACGGGCGACTACCACCTCCCTACCACCAACCACCACAGGGACGTCTTCCTCCCACCACCACCTGCAAGTCCTGAAACGTAATGATTGACCCACCACTCCAGCCACACCCCACCTGCCTGATGTCACATCTTATATTACTATGGAATATACTTGGTGACTTCCACCAACGAACTACGCACACCGAATATAAAACATACCCATGAAATAGCTGAGTACAACAATGATGACCGATAGTGGCCCGCTAGAGCGAGGAATACCAATAGTTTCCAGATGTATAATAATGAACTAACCTGACGAGGGTCCAGTGTGGAGGCCGAACTGATGAAACTTGATAATGAAGCAGATACCAACAAAAGCTTATTAACTTTAATGACAAAACTATAACCTCAATTTGTAAACGGAAAAAAGAATGATTCCATAGGAATGCGTCACGACGGATCCTGGTGATGATAGTGTGGATATGTTGTGATAACAATCAGAGTAGCAATCAAAACTATGTCAGATGAACAACACTGGAATGTATAACATCTATAATGGGTAGAAATGCTGGAAAAATACCGGGTCCACAGCCGAAGCATTACTGAAATGTTGATACAACATCTACAACCCAGGCTTTGGTTTGTTTATATAATCACGAGGGGTTATGGCCATCATGGTAAGAAAAAAATAATTCTATAAGGTGACACGTGTGTTATGGACCATGGCGGCAGGTGATAAGACTACACACGTCATAGATCCAGCCTACAGTCAACAGTTTAAGTATCGTTGATGTTGTTGGGTATAATGACTCTCAACAGCTGAGGTACGAGACCCATCCTTACTATGTAATGTTCCTGGTATGTTATGATGTCTGGCTTTATGAACAAACCGTCTGTAGCCATAATATCCAGCTACATATATTTACAACAATTACATATGTTTGCAACAGCTACATATGTTTACAGCACGGTGAGGCCGATGAAGTGTCAGTAAGGTTCCTGAGCTCGTGTTGCGAGTACTCAAACTTGCGATGGTCGAAGCTGTTCCATTTCAGTGAACCCCAGTGGTTTTGGAAGTTTGCCATTGTTCACCTGCGGTGGCTGTGAATAACACGTCCTGGGATCCTGGAGTGTTTTTGTGTGCGTGTGTTTGTATTGTGCCAACTGAAATAACACTGAACATTGATGGAAATTAGTGTTTTCGTGGTCATCCATTGGCAAGATCTGGACATGACTGGGCCTCATTCGAATTGGAAGCAGGAGCCTTCCTCGCTAACGTGAGTTATGCTTTGATTTTCATGAGCCAAACCTGTGGTAGTGACTGTGTTGTTGTGTTACTGTTGGTCTTAATGATTCTGACCCATCCTGACCTAACCTAACCAACCTCCAGCATACCACAAGCTTAGGTTAGGTCCAGATGGTAACTGTTCTCACCTTGTGTTCAGTAATGATAGACTTGTTTAACATCATGATGGTTCCAAGCTGTTAAAACCACGCCCAATCAGGCCTGACCTATGTCGAAATGATGTACAGTTATCTCTCTGTTTTAGATGAACTATAATACAATAGTTTCTTTACATGTGATGGATTGTTTATGAGTTTAGCAAGTCATACCGTTACCATCGTACCTTACCAAGCCAGCTTAGCCAGTTTTTATTTGACGTCCTTGATATTGTCCAACCATAAGCTTGGCATCCCAGGAATGCAGCTCAAACACCTGTCGTATCTTACGTGAATATATCCACCGGTCACAACAGTGGACGATGGAAGGTAACCTGTGTGAGATCCTGGGTTGTATCGTCTCTTGTTTGTACAACGTTGTCTCGTGATGTTTCATCAGCTGGATTTTTCATCCATTTCATGACCAGAAATGTTACTTTCAGTATTGATTGGGATTTTGGCTTGAGATGGTAGACTGTTTATATTTTCGTAAGTATCTTTTCGTTCCACAGCGCCTCCAGTGATGAGGTTCAGTGTAGTGTTAGTTGTTTGCAAGTGGCGGGCGACTTAAACTATCAACTATCCACAAATATGATCGGGTTGGATGACTGAAATACTTTGGTGTTTCTCGCTGGTAACTTTACCTGATCATAACGTACATGTGATGTGTCTTGGTTGTTTAGAGCCCCGTAAATACCTACTGATGATAGTAACAAGGCTGTTCGGATTTGGTTGTAAAGAACAATCACTTGAATTGTCACAGTGGCTCGTTTTGCCTTACCCGTGTGTATGATATAATGACCCATCCAGCCACTAGGTCATGTACAACACCTGGAAAGTCTTGATATGCTTAGGATACCATGGCCCACTCTACTGACGTGCTTTTGGTGTCGTAAACCTGTTTTTAATTCTTGGGTTAGTGGTCAAAACGGCACATAATGGTGCCGTTAGAGGACAGCAACAGTACATGATGGTACAAGGGTGATAACGAGCTAGGTCGGGGTGAGGGTTGTGATGAGTCCAGGCTTTGTTCCTTCTGGTTGTTGTTGGCTGATCTTAACTTCCATTCACTCATTATAAACTGAAAAAATCCATACATGTTAAGTGTCCAGGAGCACATACACAGTACCACAAACACGATGATGATCAGTGTACTGTAATGTCTTGATACTACGTGGTCAGCTAGTTCGCTGGTTACGCTAAGCTACACTTTCCAGCTTTCTCTGTAATCTTCGTTCCTCTTCACAAGAATTTCAACAGACCGATCGTATGGGAAGACAAACGGTAGTTCATCGTCACCAGGGTTGGTAGAGAAGGTAGATGGTAGAGGAGGTAAATACCAGGCATGTCCATATCTACGTGAGTTTTGCTTGTAGTTGCGTCTCTGTTCTGTGGTAAGCCATCAATCTTCACACTTTTCTAACATGGTAGATAGAATCACAGAGTAGAATGTCAACACCTCAGCTAATTCATTACGACTATCGCGTGGTCATTAGTTAAGAACTAATCACAATTACATTTGTACAAAGTTGTATCTTCCTGTACATTCCTGACTTCATGTGTATTAATAAAGTAGGAAATATTTACTGATAAATTCTTATTGCTCAATCTGGAAGTTGCCACAACATGAAACTCATGTGAATGTTCGACATTCTAATCTGTATAAGGTAATGTGAAAGCGTCATGCGAGTGTAAGAACCGGACAAGTCGGGGAAAACCTACTGGTTGATTTACGTGATGGTTGTTTGTGATTACCAGCAATAAATGCCTAACAGAAGGACTGGCTGGTTATACCGTATCTATAAACAGTTAACATACATTCTAGTTCGCTCCGACGTATGAGAACATCACTCTACACGTTACAGTCAGCGGTTATAATCTTATGCTACCATTTGGGTTAAGTCATTAGCCATGACACTTAGTTATAGGTTACGAGTTATTGATGACGTTACGGTACACAGCCAGCACTCCAGACCCCCACCACACACACACTCCCTCCTGACACTCAACACTTCTCAACCTTCATCTTTTGTTCCAATTTCCAAAATGGAAATTTCAAACTAAGTGAAATGTACGTCGTTCTTTGTGATAGAAACACGTAAGAGGCTGAAGAAACAGTAATTAGGTTAATACATTTTCTAATCCACTCGTGTTATACCCACACGAGGAGGAACGGTATACAAGAAGCGATTAACCTTACCACTGGGTCTGTGTGACGTACGTAGACGGACGACGTAAAAGTAAGTCTTTCAGAAATTCCGCACCTCTGGATGACGAGCTGTACGAATTCCCAGAACAAGAACGTAACTGCGTTATAATCGATCTTTCGTAAAGGCCAGAAAATTCTGAATTTCACAGTTTGCAGAAAACTGGAGGACATGACGTCAGTCGGAGGAGCAGCGGCCGCTCCACACTCGCAACGGTATTTAAGTTTCATTACGACACTTGTCAACCCAAATCTTCCTAACATGTGAGACGCAACGAATCGTATTTTTCTTGAGTGTCTTCACTAAGCTTACCTTTATAAACCTGATGATCCTGGGATTCTGTGGGCATATAACGGATTGCATGGGAAACTTATCTTTTAGAAAGGTTTATACTAAGATAAGCGTATTATGCATCGTTTCATTCATTCTAGGAAGCTCGTATTTCATGAATATCACTTGACCTGTATAATGTATAAATATCATTTTACATATCTGAATTTATGAAATAAGATAGAAATGTGTTTGATCGAACTTGAGGTACACATTCATCATGATTTGACCACGTTAACGACCTGGGAATATCATCTGGTCGTTGATTACACACACACACACACACACACGCACACACACGCACACAGGGGCGTGTGTGGCCAGCAAGTCATCAAGTGTCATGACAAACTGGCAACGAGGGTTTCCTCTCATACCGGAAGTTGACAGTGTAAATAATTGTGTCAAAGACGAGCAAGTGGTGTCGAGGCGGCCGCCAGCCGGGTCACCGCCCCCCTGTGTGGGAGGGAGGGGGGGGGGGGTTCAGTGGACGGTGGAGGACGGTTGTGCCGGGGTGTAGGTGGGAGGAATAGTGAGATTTATATTTCCTTGTAATACTTTACTCATCGATACTGTTAAGTGTGTTTGGTGAAGGGGAGAGGGAAAGGGTATGGTTGTGGTGGGGGTTCATAAACTCCCCCTCCACAGGGCATTGTGGGAGGGGGAAGAGGGGGGGGGGTTCCTTCTCTTATGAGGATAGACTTTTGGACTTTGTCTGTACTTGCTGTGAGGCAGGCCTGGGGGTTAGATGTGTAGGAACCGACATTATCAAAACAATTTGTGAGGAATTTTCCTTTCCTGGTGTCGTATATAATATAACGACCACAGTCAAGCCCTTATGATCAGTTCTGTACGAATGAAAGTTGGTATCTGAGCCAGTCGTCTGACCTCCTCTAAACCCCGGCGTCTGTGGCTTCCAAGCTCCTGACATTCACGAACGAACCTTCGCCTGTGAGACTCGACGAACGAATCCTTCAACAGCTTCACATTCCTGGTCATTGTCTCACACGTGTATAACATACGTGAACATTGTAACAAAGGTCCAAGGATGATCCTGGTCAGTCATGACTCGTACCGTCCACTCTAGACTGGCATAATGTCTGGTTCTTTCTTGTCATATATTCAGTTTCTTCTTAAACAAATTCTAACATTTAACTTAGCTGAGGTGACCAGCCATCCACATGGGACTTCATAGTTGTTAACTTGTCAGGTACTTGATCGAGTGTCTGTCTTTGGTTAGTTACTAGCACAGGGACACTACGTGGGGAAGGCCAGGTTGCAGGAAGTGGCGGAAGGTTTAACCTTCGCGATCAGTCGAACTTCCTCCCTGGGTGTGTGTGTGGAGGGGGGGCAACCGATGCACTCCGCTGGACGCAACATGTGATGAAACTGTGTTGAATATTCCAGTGTGTCTTACTTGCTTTACCGTCAACATTCCCTGAAGATGATGGTTTAGGAATGTAGTGAAACACCGGAGATCATTCAAACACTGAGCCGTGTACGATGTACAGTTGTACAATCCATAGTAATGAGTATGGTACTTGTACCTCCCACATAATGAAGGATATGTGGAGAGAGTACGAGGTAATCGTCATGTTGTTGTGTGTGTTTTGCTAAGGTTAAGTTTGTTAAGGGTTGGATGATCTGTGAGTAGAGGTCGTTGAAGTGCGAGGCAGGAGTGAGCTTTTAATTTCTGCCTGCGGGTTTGGTGGCTAGTTATGGAATGGTTTGAGTCGAAAGGGTTTAGTGCTGGTACATAGCAATCAGTGCTGAGCATCCGAAGTTGGGATAGTACTATGAGGATATTTGTTTGATGTCTAGGTTTTTGAGTGTTATTAATTGCTGGGCAGCCGGTAACTGTTCTGGGTGCACGATTTCGCGTGGTTTGCATCTTTGTTATATTTGCTTTTGATAGGGTGGAAGATAAGGCGGGTGAGGCAAAGTTTAAAGTGGAGTGGATGATTTATTTTTGAGGAAGCTAAAA
>JAUUDZ010281342.1:1915-15415 GCA_032361705.1 Panulirus versicolor | reverse complement strand
CTGAAAATATACTTTAGATATATTATGGATAAGTTGTCCATGAAATCCTTTTCAAAGTTTCTTTGTTTCTCCTCTCTCATTCTGCTATACTTGTTCTTTGCTTTCATGTACCTTGGAAGTGTTAGCTGCATGGAGTGCTTCCTGTTTCTTCACTACTGGACATCTCAAAACTCCTTTGCTTTTTACATCTTTTGTGAAACCATTCTTCCCTCTTAACCTTCTATCATCCTCAGGTTGTTACCAAATAGTCAGACTTTAACAACATGATAATTCTTTCCATTTGGTGTATTGTGATATTTTCAATATCCATGCTAGTTAGTGCAAAAATAAAATATAAGAAATTTGCCTGCATATTTTCTAAAAACTTTTGCCTACATGACCTCCTGTCACCATGAAAATCCAGGTTTACCCAGTCTATTCCTTTATAGCTGTAATTTCCCATTACATTGATTAACAAAATTCTAACTTTTTGACCCACAAACTAAAGTAGGTGGACCTTACAGAACTTTTTTTTTTGCATAATTTGAATGTATTTTAGAATATTTCTATTGTGGATGGTTTTTAAGTGACAGACAATTAAATTTTACAATAAGTGTATATTACTCATTCATAAATGAGGCTGGTATTACACTTGAAAAACTCACCTCTAAACTGTAGAAGTGTATGATTTTTGGCTATATTTGGCCTCAGGAACATCCATCCTTAGTGTCCAGCAGCAATCTGCTAACATAGAGGGGCTCTCCTTTCCTTGGTACTGCTTTTTCATGTCCAAAATGTCCTGGTGAAAGCTTTTGCCATGATCATCATTGACTTCCCTAAGGTTTTCTGGGAAAAAGTCTAAGTGTGAGTCCAAAAAGTGAATTTTTAGACTCGTATTGTACCCCAGAGCTTTATATGAAGTCAGTAGAGCTTTTCTGATCTGTGGTTCCCAAAAAATCTTTGCAAACTCTCTCAAATGACAGCCATGTAGTTTTGCAACTTCATTTAGCTCTTCATCAAACTTTTCATCTCGAAGCAGTTCCCTGATCTGTTGTCCTACAAAAAATGCCCTCCTTGATTTTTGCATCACTGATTCTGGGGAATTTATTCCTAAAATATGTGAATCCATGGCCAGTTTTATCCATACCTTTGATGAAGTTCTTCATCAACCTGAGCATAATGTGCAAAGGAGGTAGATAAATCTTCTCAAGATCAATATTCTTCTTCAGTGGAGTCAGTGATGTTCGTTTTTGGCCAAAATAATTTTACTTGTCCCAACTGCCCCACTTACAGAGGAAACAACAGAACTTCATTTAACCAAGTTGCAGTCTGAGTAAAAGTGCCACAACCTTTAGATCACCACATGCATTCAACTTATAGTCCTCATACTTAATTTTTTCCAAAAGAAGCTTCATGTTAACATATGATATCTTTATGTTAGCTTCATGAGCCAGAGGAATGGACGGGAACTTATTTCTGTTTTGGAGTAGAACTGCTTTCAAGCTTAATTTTGATGAGTCATTAAACAAGCGCTACCCATCTGTGTTATATTCATGGCCAAATGCCTCCACAACAGAATGAACATCTTTGCAAAACATCAGACCATCTCCAAGGGAGAAAAATTCTTTGAAAATGACATGGTGATCATGATAAAAACAAACTTTAGATTCATTGTGGAGAAGGTTCCAGCCTTTTAACCAGGAACCCAAAAATTCGGCTTGCTTCACAGATGAGATCATTAAGATCTTGACTCATCAAATGTAGTTCACTTTAAGAACAGCTTGCTCCAAATGTTAGATCCATGTTGTCCTCTACTTGGTCTACTTTCTCATCATCAAACTCATCATCACTCAGTGTCATGTTTCTTGGAGGCTATGGCACAGGTAATTCCTGACTGTGAGGTACTGGCCTCATAACAAATGGTAAATTAGGATATTTAACAGTATGCTTGGATTTTGATGTCACACCATTTATATTTGTCATGCAGAAGTAGCACTCTAAAGCATGATTTGTGGGATCTCTCCAAACCATAGGAATGGCAAAAGGAATATGGCGTGAACCTTTTGCCCATGCTGTGAAAAGCCTGACGAATGCGACACAACAAATGTGGGGGGGCCCAACTTTTATCCTGGTCACCCACTCTACACCCAAAGTAATGCTCATAGCATTTTTTAATGAGGGGTGTGAAAGAACATTTTTACAATATAAACATCAATTCTCCGTGGATGTAGTAGAAAGAATTCAGACTATTCACACAGTTTCTCTGAATTATAATGGTAGATGGGGCACCAGCACAACACTTGAATACACAGAAGCACAATCTGTTAACAGAGTGGAGAAGACAGTGTTTACACAGTGAGTTCTATCCTGCAACTGACAGGGAATTGTTACTCAGGAGTGGGCACTGTTTGAATATCCAAACATTTCCATTTCTTTTTCTGCAGGCCCCTGGTGACTCATTTATCTAAAATGTGCTTTCAAAAAGAAGCTATTGCTCTTCACAAACAATGAAAATAACTGTGTTTGTTAAACTTTTGTTTTAAATGCTCCATAGAGCACTGTTACACATATACTGTACGTAATGATATGCGAGTATGCTGGAACAGAAAATTTTGGTGATAGAGAAATTCTGAAAACATATTTAGATTGAGTGTGCGAAAATACTAGGTATGCAGGGGATAGAGCAATTGTAGCAGTGTAGTTTACAGGCTATGATATGCTGTAAGTTGGTTGAACCAGAGTGTGTGAAGTGGTTGGGGTACCACAGAAAGGTCTGTGGGTCCTAATTGTGAATAGGGGGCTCTGATTTGATGGATGAGTGAAAGCTCATTTATGTGTCTCTTTCTGGTACTACTTCACTGACATTTGAAATCGTGAAAATATATGAAAAAATATCAACACCACCATGTGTTTCTAACTTACCGTTATTCTTCCCATTAAGTGTTTTGTCTGAATGAGCTGTCTTCAAATATTTCCCAAAGCTTATGGCAGTGTGTTATTTTGAAAGCTTTGCCTTCTCATTCCTTTTCCTTTCCCTCCTTGCTGTCATGTACCACTCTGGGAAGAATAGGTCAGATTTTATCTCTTTAGGTACTTTTGTTTCCAATACAGTATCACTTGCACTTTACCTTTTTATGATTCTTGAATTTTAGCTTTTTACCATTAAATCCTAATTCATGATTTGTATGCATTACTTTCAGTGTAACATTACTATCTCTTGAAATTCCCAACCTCTCTGCTGTGCTGATGGGGCTGCTGTGTCCTCTTGCTTCATTTGGCATCTCCAGTTTTTTGGCTTCTGACTGCCTTTGTTTCTTTCCTCTCTTTCTTCCTTGATCTATCTCAGTTGATGTATGCTTCACTGAATTCCACATTGTCTTTAAGTTTCTTGGCTTTCCTAAGTACCTTCTGGTTAGATGACTCCCAAGCAAATGTAACCATAACTGTACATTCCTATATGTATTGATTGAAATCAACAATTCTTCTTTATCACTGAAATTGCACGTGAAAGTTCTATAGCTTCCAGTGATCTTTCAACGAATATTTCTTTCTTTCTCCATTCTTCTTTATCTAGCATATAATCTTATTCCAAACCAAAAAGAAATCTATGATTTGCTTATATCACCATCCTTCTTAAATAATCTTCTTAATATGGTGCCAACCACTTTTCAGCTAATTCCTTCAGTGTCATATTGTTAAACTCACTGTCTTTGACTTTCTCTTAAAATCTCCCTTTTAGCTAACAATTACTAGTCTTGTATGTCCTACATTTTTCTAGAATTTTGTCATCCAGGTATTAAACTTCTGAGATTACTCCGTCTCTAACAGCTTCACTTAATTTCTTGAGTACCCCTGTTTGTATGGCCTCAGGTAAATACTCCACCACATCAATCTCCATTCTCTGCATCTGTTGATCAGCTGCTGAACTTGCTCCCAGTTCACCCCCTTGCCTGTTATTTTTAGTAGATTCTGTATAAGTTGTAGTCATTTCCACTTGCAAAGAGCTTGTAGGACATCAAGATATGACCCATCTGATCTTGCTATCATTTAAGAAATTCACCTTTTTTGTAGTTATGTGCCTTATATGTCAGAGGACCATTGGTTGTAGGTAGAAGAGCAAGGATTTCCTTCAGCCCCCATCCATTTTATCAGAATCCTACCTGTTTGTGGCAGTGGATGTAGTGGTACTAATAAACCCATTCGCTTAAGGTGGCTCTGAATATACACTTATTTTGGGTAAGTTTACTGCAAGTTGGCCTGAAGCAGTTCTTATGAGATGTTGATTGTAGAACCACTGCTGAGGCTATGGTCTGATATATCATTGGAAAGACAAATATATATACACATGGGTCAAACTTGTACCTTAGGAGGAGTGTCTGGCCGCCATGGCCACACTGACATTGAAAGACACAGGCATCAGTTTCCAGTGTTTTTCCTTGCCCTATTCTCGATTTGGTGGGAGAAACATGGAATTTGATATACTGGGGCCCTGGTGGTGTGACATATGTATCGATGGAAAGACAAATGTATATACACCAGGGCTTGAATCTGACCTGTGGTGCATACACATTTGTCTTTCCATTGATACATTTGTCGCTTACTCCTCCCAGGATACATATCTGACTTCTGGTGTGTAGGCATTTGTCTTTCCATCAATATGTTTGTCACACCTTTGGGACTGTGGTACAGTAAAGACTATGTCATGCCCAACGAGTTGAGGTTGGTGCATCGGAAAATCTTGGAAAACTAGTACCTTCACCTTATAACCTTCATTTGGCTTTGGTGGCCAGATGCTCCTCCCAGGATTTCAGTTTAACCTGTGTTGCATATACTTCCCGGGCCATCTTATATCCTACAGACTGCATACTCACCCCTCTCTCCAAGACTCACATTAACCTCCTTCCACACCATGTCTATTAAGAAATTAAACAGCCTTTGTGACATCTCACACCCTTGCTGCAGATTGACTTAGAACCACTCACTCTCCTTTCTTCCTTCTTATACACATGCGTTACACCCTTGATAAAGTCTTCTCTGTCTTGAATGCGAGGATTTAATTGTTGTTTATAGATGGAGAAACCAATATGATACTGTGTGTATTACTATTCATTTAGGAAGACCTTTCCAGTGTGAAGGGATGACATTTTTAGCATTTCATTAGCTTAAGTGACAGTCTCTGGATAGGGTATAGAAAATAACACCCTGTCAACTTAGAGTAGTATTGTGATTGACTTCTAGATTTACTAATTTGTGAATACTGACCATTTTCCATTTACTAAGTTCCTGTAGATTGATCATCATGTTATTTTAGCCATGAAAATGAATTCAGAATGATTTCTCTGTTTTAACTGTTGTATAGATTAAATACTGTTAATCATTCCAGATAGAAAATTTCTTCTGCTTGGGTTCCCCGTTGGCAGTGTTCCTGGCTTTGCGCACAAAGCACTCCCAGGTAGAAGCCCCAGACATCATCCCACAGAAACTATGCAAGCGTCTCCTCAACATCTTTCACCCAGCTGATCCAGTAGCATATAGGTGACCACTACAGTCTCTTCTGTCCTCTCACCTGTCGTCTTACTACCTTTTGTTGTTCTGGTTCCACCACTATAATCTTTCCCACCCCAGTTGTGCTGCATCCTCCACTGTTGTCTTTACCACCCAGGTTATGGTGCATCCTCCACAGTTTCTTTACCACCCTAGTTGTCCTGCATCTTCTACTGTCTTAACCACCATATTAGTGCTGCATCCTCATGTCTTTACCACCTAAGTTGTCCTAAATCTTCCAATGCTGTCTCAACTACCTTAGTAGTGCTGCATCCTCACTGTTGTCTTTGTCAATCAGGTAGTGCTGCATTCCTACTGGTGTCTTTACTTCCATACACTGTTGTTACCACCCCAATTATTGTGCATCTTCCTCTGTCATCCTACTACCTGAATCGTGCTACAACCTTCACTGTTGTCTTTTCCAGCCCAGCTGTGCTGCATTCTCATCTCTTATTTTACTGCCTCTATTGTGCTGCATTCCCCATTGTTGTCTTTACCACCTTGGTTATGCTGTATCCTCCACTGTTAAGTTTTATGACCAAAATTGTGTAGTCCCTTCCAGTGCTGTTTTATGACACCTGTTTGCTCACTTCATTTTTGTTTTGCTGCTTTCATTTTTTCTACTTTTTGCTCCTGTGCTGCTTCCTTCACTGCTGTTTTGATATCTGTATTTTTACAACCTTTTGTTTTGCTGCCTCCACCATTGTTGTTTTAACTACAACTGTGTTCACTGTTGTTTTGTCTCCATCCTGTTTTGCTGCCTCCTCTACTGTATTCTTTACCATCACAGCTCTGTTTCTATCTGTTTACTTACCCCTGATGCCCATTCCCTCTGGGAACTTCCTCAAAGGGGTGCTCACAGTGAAAGAGTCTCCATAACTGGGTGAACTCTAGTGGCACTTCTTAACCTTTACTATCACACCCTTAATAAGCCAGTAGCCAAGGGCAACTCGAGGGCATTGTTTCCAGGGGGTTCTACCTAATGTTTGTACTGTCTCTTTCAACCTGTTGTGTCTGCTTAATGTTCCTAATGTACCAACTTTTTACTTCTGTCTAACACTTATGCCTAATGTTTCTACCTAATTCTCCAGCCTAATGTTTCCACCTACTGCTTCTGTCTATTGCTCCTATCATTTTACCAAAAGGCAGTGCTAGCACTTAGCTCTCATTGAAGGAAAATCTTGAGTAACAAAGAATGAGTTGTGAGAGTTATATGTTGTCATGTGTGACAAGGAGAGAGTTTGTTTGTGGACAGAATGCCAGTAGTCCACATGTGGGTGAGGCAGAAAGAAATGACATCTACTTGGGTTAGATGAGTGCAACTTAACAACCACTGAAATGTTGGCTTTCTATGCAGCTCCTGATACCCTGGTGGGTGGTACTGATGTTTCCTCTTCCATTCTTTCTTTACAGCCATCTTTTGTTTTGCTGGCTTTTCTTTATGTTTACAACAGCCTGTTTTGTTGCCTTTGTCTTTCCCTACCTCCTTTGTGACTTTGTGTCCACTGTTGACTTTACCTTTTTGTGCCATGTCCTCCAGTAAGTTACTAACACTTTGTGAGATAAGAACAAAGTTATATTGTGAATACTTGGTTTTAGTAATACTCTGGAGAAGATAGGAGAATGTGGTTCAGTGACAGTAGCCTTACAAAGATCTTAACCCAATTGATTTATAACACTCCTCTTATTTTTACATGTTATTGATATATTTCTACATACAACTTAGATTATGAGGTGAAGAATGAAAGGGAGATTCAATTTTTTTAAAGTGAAGAAAGATTATTTTGGAGTTAAATCTGTGGTGTGTGAGTGATTTCATTGTATAAAAGGTATTTCGAGAATGGTGACTTTATCATGTTGAAGAGCCGCTGTTTGTGGTGGCATTTCTTATTAGCTGCTTGTTGCTGGTGGGAGTGATTGATTTGACAAAGTAAGGAAATCAGTGTGTGAGAGGAGCATCACTGGAAGTATATGCATGTATAGATATATATTGGAACCTCAGTGTTTGGAGGATCCTCTTCAATAGGTAACTAATTATTTGATAAGAGTTATATAAGGTTTAGTTGCAGATAAAACTGTTAAGAGAAATTGTCCTGAACAGTTGAAAATTGGTTTTTATAGTAAGCAGTCAGTTAGTTAATCATGGCTTGTCAGACTTAATCATCTGACCAAAATCAGAACTCACATGTGATGAATTGAATTAACAGAAATTTAGAAATCTTAGCATAAAAAAGTTCTTATCTGGCAATAGGGGGAACCGTTGGTGTTACCATCCTGGCAGCCCTGCAGCAGTCGATGAGATGAACTCCCTCTGCAAGGAGGGGTCTCTTGCGGTGTGCTAAAGGTTGGCACTCCACCCGTCCCATCTTGAAACATGGCCAAGGATTCCAACGTGTGTGAGTCATTGGGTGCACCAAACCCAAAGGCAAAATGAAAGTGAGACAGCTGTTGGCCAGTAGTGGCTGTGACTTCTTGCCTGTCCTTGGTTGACTACTGCCAGCTAGGGCCAATCTCCGACTGGCTGCTGCCAGCCCTCTCCTGCAGCCACAAGTGGGGTTTATTTGAAGTTGAATTGATAGAAATCCACCCATGAGATAAGTTCACAAATAATGTTTTTATGCAGTAACTGATTTTTATCACAATGAAGGCTATCTTCGGTTAGAAGAATACATTAACAGAAAAAGAATGGAGAAAATAATCAGGTATTTGCAAGTATTTTTAGACCTGATTTTCAAAGGTAGGGCAGAAGGGCAAGAGATGGAAGAGAATTTCATAGCTTTGCTGGTCAAGAAAAGAAAGAGATATCATAATGATTAGTCCTCCCATGGCCAGTCTCCACATGGAAACTATGAGAAGCAGCAGCAGGTGTATGCTGCTTGTCCAAGCCTTGGTGGTGGGGATATTTGGACATTTATAAGATTGGTGGCCAGTTTAGCACTTGTAGAACAGGAAGAGGGCAGCAGCATTAAGGCAAATAGAAAGAACAATTTCAGAGAGGTGATATCTGGAGCATTAATGAGAAGGAAGGCTTCTTTTTCTGCTACAGTGCCTTAAACACAGAATCACAATGGAATACCAGCTGATAGAGTAAGAACAAACATAGAGAAAATCAAGGGGATCCTATACTTTCTTATTCCTGTCGACAACATGGGCCTTAGGTCTGGGGAACTTCGCATCAAGCATCGTATTTGCTTCTGATGTACTCTGCACACTTCTCAGCCCAAAGTACAAGTTTGTTTAGACATCAGAACACAGGCATCCCTCCAGATTGTAAAGCAGGCTCTTTACCAAAAGACTACAGTGTTTACCCTCTGTGATCCTGAATTACCGACAATGCTGCAGACCAACACTTCCTGCAGTCTGGTGAGAAGTGGATGCTGATCTAGTTTGGTTCCCATTTTGCGAGTGATGAAGAAATATGATATGCCATCCTAGAACTACGTATAGCTGCAGCAATGAGAGCACTGTTGAAATGTGTACTTGACACTATGGAGAACCCACACCTGCAGTATCTGATGGGAAAACAGCACAGTTTACCTACAAGGTTATTATGGCGTAAGAGTAAAGATCATGCCATGCCTGACATGCTCTCCTGCACAACAGTTAATGACCCTTTGTTAGCTGACCTGGGAGCCAAAAATGATGCTACCCACTACATCTGTAGGTGTGTTGGCCCAAGTATTGAAAGTGCCATTCCAGCTTTGTGATCATTTCAGACCCAGTCATCAATGATTTATTTAAGGTTGCTGCTGTTGATGCCTATTGCCAGTTCTATGATGCAGTTACTTTGGGATTCCTCATGGTCAGGAAGAAGGTAGCTCCAGCTCAGCAAGACTTATTGAAAATTAGGGACAGTCTTTTTATAGATGAGGGACTAGTACTACATGATGCTTAGACTTTCATCTCTTCTGCAGTCCACTGCATTGTCCTTTCCCAACTCCATGATTCCCACAGTGATTGTAGAAGCTTCCAAGTGCAGAGCCTGCCAAACAGTATAGTAGCCTGGCATCACAAATGGCATTGTGAACATCTTGCAGACATGCGATGCATGCCAAAGCCTCCTTCCATTCCAGATCTGTCCTCAGGGGGTGGGATGTCAGTCTTGACACACTCAACACAACATTACCCAGTCAAATGAGCTTGCTGAAGCTTATATCAGACATGTAAAATGCTTTATTATGAAAACTGTAACTACTGGTAACTTTGATGAACACTTTGAATGTGGTCTTATTGAGATCTTTATCATGTCCCATCCAGATGGCAGGTCCAGCAAGTTCACATACCAGATTCTACTTGGCTCCCCTGTATGGACAGCAATGCCAGATCACATATTTTCATATGTTCATAAGTGGTAGGATACGGCTGATGAGTGTGTGATGCTTGCTAGCTCGCTCTCAGTCAGAGGACTGAGTAGTACTATAACGGCTCTGCTCGCTCTGTTCCTTCCCTTAAAGTTGATGCTGCTGTGCATATCTAGGACCATGTCTTGAAGCCCTGGAACATGGTCAGGACAATGGTTGATGTTGCAACCACATCTATCACATGAGGTTGCCTAGTGGGCATTTGTGCTATCATATTTAGCATATTCGCTGTTTCGTATGACCACACCACGCTGCAGCCTCTGACACTACAGAACTCATATACATCCTCAAAGTGTCACCACCGTCACAGACAACAGAGTAGGCAAAGCAGATGCCCTGGCCACTTGGACCTGTAGTCCTCACCATGTGCATCTGACCTCTCGGGAGGGGAGATTTTATATCATTATACTGTGTATTGTATATTTGTTATGCATACTATGTATCCATAAAGGTTTATATAAAAATCTTGCAAAAGCCCTATTGGTGGTTGGAAAGAAAGGAATGGGATGATAAGTACTTGAGAAAGTAAGATTTAAGGAGAATTTGAGACTTTAGAGACAACAGAAGTGAGATGATTGAGCCTGTAGTTCGTAGTGCTTGTACAATTTTTTTTATGAAGGATGGGCTGCATTAAGACAAGCTTCCAAGAGGAAGATAAAGTGTGTTTTAGATAAAGATGAAATGAAAGGGCAAGGATCAGAGCTAGCTTTGGTATACTCCAATAAAACATGAAATGTATGCTAGCTTGGACAAATGCTTTTCTCATTTGCTGCCAGAGAGGGCCTAGATGACTTGTGTGAAGGCAACGCAGGAGTTGGTATACTTCGATAGGAGGAAATGGGGGAGATAGAGATTATGAATCATCCAAAGGTGAATTGGAGTAAAATACAAGGTCCCACGAAAATGGACTTATCGCTTGGAGAATTAGCTATAGTTTGATCAGGTTGGAAGAGGGGAGGAATGATTGAAATTCAGAGGTTATTATAGATGTCTTTTTTTTTTAGGGACGAGAAAGATTTGTTTGTGGAAGTCAAATCAGCACACTTTTGATACATTACATAGTGCTTGGCTTTACAAAGCAGAGCTTTGCAGTAACTCCAGTCAGAAATGAAACCAGATTGGGTTTTAGATAAGGGGCGAGCTTCATGACTTGGGTTTCTCTGTCCCTAATGCAGCAGGTACTGGAATAAGAACAGTCAATCATGATATAGGGGAGAGTGATCAGGTAGAAGAAGGGATGGGATTCCATCCTGGCCAGGATATATAGAAAAATTAGGGGCAGGCCTTCCAATTAAACATTGATCATCACAGGGAAAGTCAGAAAAGATCTGCACATGGATGACTGCTGAGCTTACCCAAAGTGATATAGTACTCATTTAGAGGAGGGGTAGATCATGGACATGCTCAATTAGAACTATTAGATATAAGACTGTGGTTGGAGAACTGCTTATCTTTGATCACTGATTTTTAAGAAATCAGTGCTGCACCCAAAAGCTCAGCATTCTTTCCTCTCTTGAACTGGCAGTCCTTAAGGAGAATTTTTTTCTTTTTTACAGGATTGAACCTTTGCTGTGCCCTGAATATGCCAACATTGCTCCAGTGTTGATCCACTCCTACAGTGCAACCGAAAAAATACCTTATTGTGAGATGCCACTGGAACCAATAACTGGGTCCCGTGAAAAAGATAAAGAGTACAAAGATGCTGGAGACAAATCCAGAGCTAATTCTGGTAACAACACCCCTGTTTCATCAGCACCCAGTACACCTGTAAAAGGTAAGTAGAAAGCATGAAGGAAACATTCGGAGGTGCAAGTCTGTGTATGAAGCTCTTTATTTTCTAAGATAAACTTTAAAAGGTTAAGGGAGAACATTAGGGCTACATCCCATTTATGGCTGAATCTTATTACTGAATGAATTAAGCTAATACTTAATGAAAACGAGTGAAGAAATACTAAAGATAGCATTAAGGAATGCCTGTAAGACACGAATGAATGTTCTGTGCATGACTGAATGATATTGATAAAAGGGTGATAATGTACCGAAGGCACGATAGCCCATGTTCGAGATGTTGGGAGGGATACTGGGTATAAGAGACATTCCCTCCTCCCCAGTTCCAGCCTGGTAAGGCACTCAATTGTGTGGGTGTTACAAGCATACAAGCAGCACCCATGCAAGGAAGGGATAGCACTTTTGCTGAAGGAGGAGGTGTGGGAATTTGTAAAAGATTGTAAGGAAGTGAACCCCTGACTTATGTGGGTAAAATGAAAGTGGATTATGAGAGGTAAGTGATTACTAGTGCTTATGCACTTGATAATGAGAAGAGTAATGGAGAGAGGTAAGTGTTTTGGGAGCAGCTAGGTGAGTGAGCCAGCAGTTATGATGGAAGAGATCCAGTATTAGTGATCAGTAATTTGAATGTGAAAGTGAGTAATATGACAATTGAGGGTATGATTTGAGGTCATGGGGTACTAACAGCTTGTGGAATTTTGTGCTGAAAAAAGACTGTTTTAAAGAGAGAGACATCTAAAAGTATATATGCAGTAGGAGAGATGGCAAGTGGACATTATTGGATTATGAACTAATTGATAAGCATGCAAAAAACTCTTGGAAGTGGATGTGATGAAAGGGGCAGCTGGTGGGATGTTTAATCAGGGATGCAAGTGACGGAAGTGCAATGAGGGTGGCAGGAGGTCAAGGGGAAGATGCAGGGGCTAAAAAAGAGGGCAAATGAGAGTTAGGGTGAGTGAGTATCAGAAAGACCTCAGGGAGAGTGAGAGTGTTTTAGAAGGAGGTTAATAGTATGAGAAAAACACATGTGGGAACATTGTTGAAGGGGGTAAATGGGGAAGTGGTAACAGGCTCTGATGAGGTTAGAGTAGTGAAGAGATTGTGTGAGTATTATGAAGGACTGTTGAATGAGTTTGATGATAGCATAGCAGATTTAAGGTATTTGGGCTAGGGAGGTATTTGAAGTGAGAGAGTTATGACAAGTGGTTTGATGAAAAAGAAGAGGTGGTGAAAGCCATCCATAAGATGAAATGTCTTAAGGTGGCTGGAGAGAATGGTATTGCAGATTAAAGTCTTAAGAAAGGAGATGACTGTGTTGTTGATTGGATATTTAGAATTTTCAATGTGTGTATAGATGAGCTGACAGTGGGGTGACCCAAGGTATGTGAAGCAACTGGGGGCTGTGTTTTGGTGCATTACATATGATGCGTAGAGAATGCATGTGAGGAAATGAGGCCTGTTCCATTCCTGGCATTTCCTTACTAATGCTGGGGATGGCAAACAAATATAAAAGGAAGTGGAGTGTTTTAGATATCAGGGAGTGAACATGGCAGCAATTGGAACCGTGTAAGCAGAAGTATCATGAGATGGGGGAGGGAATGAAGGTTCCAAGAGCACCGAAGAATGTGTGGAAAGAGAGAACGTTATCTAGAAGGGCAAAAATGGGTATGTTTGAAGGAATAGTAGACCGAGCAATATGGATGCGAGGCATGGGCTATAGATAAGGCTGTGTGGAGGAGGGCAGATGTGTTGGAAATGAGTTGTTTGAGGATGATATGTGGTGTAAGGTGGTTTGATTGAGTAATGAAAGGGTAAGAGGAATGTGTAG
>JAUUDZ010281123.1:0-16709 GCA_032361705.1 Panulirus versicolor | reverse complement strand
TGATGTATTCACGCACCATACACGTGACAATCACGGATGAACTTGTAGACCACGAAAGAAAATTAAAACACGAAAATTTGCTTGAGCGCTTTCGTGTATTTCAACACATCCTCAGAAGCAAATAGTAACAAATCACAGCTGGAGGGGGGGAAAAAAAAATAACGTAAAACTTGTAAGCCTTTGCATTAAGAATTGTACATTCACTTTCAGTAATGAGCATCATCAGCAGACTTTTGGCATGGGTATGGGAAACCCCTTGTATCCTCTGTCACATTTGTAAGTGGAGTTCTTTGAAAAGAATTTGTACCTACTCTACCCAACATTGTACTACTGTGGTATAGCTATGTTGATGATGCTTTATGTATATGTCCCTCTCACTTGGATGTAAATGACTTCTTAAGTAAATAATTTAGTGCCGTCGATCACATTTACTGTTGAGACTGGGGATAATTGAAAATCACTATTCCTGGATGTGTTGATTCATACGAGAGTATTGTTTTAAATATAGCTTCTACAGAAAGCCAATTAATACCATGTCCTATGTTCAGTTTCACTCAGGTCATAGGTTTAGTACAAAACAATTTATATTTTCTAACTGTCTGAGAGCTTTACGAAGTCACCCCAGAAATTCTGGATGAGGAATTTGGTAATATTGATACCATCGGTAAGAAACTTTGTTGTCCTTCCCATATACTGGACAAATGTAAGACTAAGGCTAGAAAGACTTGTAATGATAATGTGACACATGATACGTCTTCTAGTATCATTCTGTGTTTACCTATCATTCCACTGCTTAGACTATTCGTATTTGATGTCAAATCAGTTTTCTCTCGTGAGAACACTGTAAGAAAAATGTTGATTAAAAACAGCCCAAGTAATGACAACAGTATAGTTTACAGAATATCTTGCAAAACATGTAATTCGTTTTACGTGGGACAGACAGACAGGTAAAGACTTAAAATCTCGTGTAAGTCAACATAAATATTGTGTACACACTGGTCAACCATCTAGTGCTGTGTTCGCTCACATCATTGAAAACGCACGTCTTATTGACTGGTCCAGAGCTTCTTCAGTCGTAAAGTGTAAAAGATTTATGAATAAAAATTTATTTGAATCAGGTATTATACAGCTGGCTGATGGTAAGAACATGAATGTTAGTAGAGGATTCCTTAGTCTAGACAACGTCATCTTACATTTATTTCGCAGTGGCTTGTGCAAGAGGGTTGATGACCTGACACACCTGAGTAGTAGGGTCGGGTTTGTTACCTGAGTGTCCTCTGACTCCAACTAGGTTACTATACCACCCTCACTGCCTGCTTCACTACCGTGTAATATGTGATCCTCCTGGTAACATCTACTGGTGTCCCTGTATATTTTCCTCCAGCTGTGATCTGTTACTATTAGCTTCTGATGATGTATTGAAGTACATGAAAGCGCTTAGAAAAAAACTGTTACTTTGATTTTCTTCGTGGTCTACAAGTTCACACACACACACACACACACACACACACTGTTTCATGTCGGGCGGGGTAGCGACAGAAATGGATAAAGGCAAGCAAGTATGAATCTGTTCAAGTGTATATGTGTATATGCTGACGAGGGAAACAGCGGTTATGGACACCAGCAATTTAGAATCAATCGCCACAAGAGATACATTATGCTTTTAATTCAATCTCTGTAGTGTATTTGGAAACAAAGATCTGATCATAACAGTTAACGATACTTTGCCTTAAGAATCATCTTCACCGTCCTGTATTGTGCAACTGATATTCGTAGGCTCAAGCGCCTGGTGTGTGAACACGTCCTGGCTAAGGAGGGCAACTTTAACAACAGCTGTGTGATGTTCTTTGTCTCCCAGTGTTTGTGGCCACTGTTGCTGACACCAACCCGGATTCTCGTACCAGTACCTTTAAAACTGAATAAAACTTAATTAGACTGAACCACTCAGCTGGGGGCACAGGTCAGGTTACCTATGTCTTTCGTCCTTTTTCAAAAAAAAAAGTTCTTGATGCAAGCTATTCAAATCTCACCCGACCTGACCTATGATAGGCTGACCTATGATAGGCTGTTGAAATTAGGTTTTGGTAATACAATTATAAAGTCGATGGTCGTTGGTATTTTAGCGAGCATCGCTAGTGAGCTATAAGCGTTCGTGATAGGAACCTGTCACCTGCTTCGTTATTTGTTGATAGGCTCAATTATTTTAACACAGAGGCGGTAGTAGTTCACCCAGCGATAAAGCAGCAATACCGCTATTGGCCAAGTTCGTCTTGGTACACTCAAATATACCTTTAAAAAAAGCTTTTGAACCACAACCTTAAACGATGGAACAGCGTCCGTTTCAGTCAAACCTAAAAGCACGTTTTTATTGGCTCTTGGCTCAGACGTCTGCGTGCGTTAAGCATCCACACCAGCGGCGTTTTCTTTCAGGTTTTGCTGACGATCGAGAGAGAGAGAGAGAGAGAGAGAGAGAGAGAGAGAGAGAGAGAGAGAATACGTCCACCTCATTCCATACATAAGTGATGGTAAGTTGAAACATGTATTAACTTACTGGCTTTGAAACGGGAGGATCAAAGCCAGTAATAGGAACCGCTTATGGGGGAACGGTTAACTCCAGGGAGGCGGACTGCTATCAGGATCCGTGTACCGATTTTCTCCCGGATACGAATATAACGTCAATTGTGCGCAACCGGACAGTCCCCCTACCCACCCACACACCCCGGACAGTGACGTAAATCCCGAGACTCCCCTTACCCCCTCCCTCGTATACAACGCCAGGGTAATGTTGTACAGACGTCACACCGTCACTGTACGTACATGTTTGTTGACACTTGGGTCCGGGAGGTGGTAGGCCGTGACGTCATCACCGACACACTCGTGGTCACTGATGGGAGCCACCTGGGACTGGAGGGAAGGGAGGGAGGGAGGGATATAGGGGGGGTGATGGATGGGAGGGGTGGGTCTGTGGGTGGGAGGAGGAGGAGGAGGACGAGGCTACTGACTATGATGCTATTACTTGTTGCTTCATGATTCCGTGTGTTTGTTTACTCGTTTTTTCTCTACGCGCCTGGCGTAAGCTGGTGTGTACACGGATAAGTGTGTGTATATAAGAGTTAGGCTTGGGGGTGTATACAAGGTTATGAGATGAGGCAGGAAGAGTTTAAACTCCTTCCGTAACACAAAAATAGCAATCACACACACTTCAAATAATACCCTTCTACAGTAAGGACTCGAACCCGGGACCTTTCCGTGGTACTTGGGAATGTTTACCGCCCGGCTAGGTTTGCCTTTAATGGTGAAATGACTATTCGATTACAAGAAATCGAATGTGCTTGGTCTCACATCCATGATTAAGAGGTCTACGCCTGTCAAATCCCATCAGGCTCATATTACCAGCAGTTAGCATTTTACAGAACCTAACTGTACAAACGCGGAGGTATATGAGCACGAATATAGTACATATGAACGCGCACTTTCATAGAATACATAATGCCCTCCGACAGTAAGGACTCGAACCTGGAACCTTATTAGAGGCGATCATAGCCGGGCGTTTAGCGTTCCCAACTACTATGCACAGGTCCTGGGTTCGAGTCCTTTCTGTTGGAGGGTATTATGTGTTCTATGAAATTGCGCGTTCATATATATATCTGTATCTTAATGACCTACACTGAATCCCATGTATATGATAATTGTTGTACATCTGGATACTTTGGAAGTTGCCAGATATATCCAACACTGGTAACTGCGGCTCCATAATTAGATCCCATATTCAACTCACAATAATCAAAATGCATTTTAGTGACATGGGTGGGAAGCAAATTGCAATAAACTACGTTTTTTCACTTTTTCCAGTGAACTTCATTAATATTGATCCGTATGAATGAAAAATTCCGTAACGTATCAGTTGGCATCAGCTGACAACTTTTGTATATGTCAACAAACGCTTATTGGCCTGTGACGTGGCACGCGTTCATTGGCTGATAATGTCCTTTACATAATTAACTCGAAAATAAATGTATAAAAAGTAAATAGTTGGAACAAACGTTATTATCTCTGGTCTATTGACCAGAACAAATGTAATTAATTTCCATCAATCTTTTTGTTTTTAGAGAAAATAAAGGGAAAATATTAACAAGGGCCACAGTGCACTTAAGTACGTTGACACTTAAGCTTTTAACAAATTAAGGTCATGAATAATTGATGAAGGTACGTGGATCAGTAGTTAACCCTTTGAACACGACGGTACGACCCTTGTGCACGACGGTACGACCCTTGTGCACGACGGTACGACCCTTGAGCACGACGGTACGACCCTTGTGCACGACGGTACATCCCTTGAGCCCGACGGTACGACCCTTGAGCACGACAGTACAGCCCTGGAGCACGACGGTACAACCCTTGTGCATGACGGTGCAACCTTTGAACTTGACGGCACGACCATTGAGCAAGACGCGTTGAACATTGCTGTACGACCCTTGGTGTACGACCCTTGGGTGTGAAATCCTAGCCTTTAAGGATGAGGTCTGACATTACGCTGTCATGCCTAATTGTCTTGCAGTAATTGATACTCAGCAGTCGTACCCTCGCTCTAAAGTCGTACCGCACCGTTATGTTCGAGGAGCGTCCTGTCGTGGTCCAGGGTCGCACCGTCGTGCACAAGGGTCGCGCCGTAGTGCTCAAGGGTCATACTGTCGTGCTCAAGGGTCGTACTGTCGTGTTTTCGAGGTCATACCGTCGTGCACAAGGGTCGTACCGTCGTGCTTAATAAGTTGATAGATAAATAGAGTTACGTCAGCCTCCGCGTGGTACGACCAGAACTGGTAACATACAAGTGTCTCTCCATTACTACCATTACCACGACCATTACCAACATTACCATTGGTCGTACCATTATTGTGTGGTACCATCACTATCACTACTTTTGGTGTGGTTGATACCACTACACCACAACGACCAGGACCAACAGTGGTACCCGTACTACCATAAACTACCAGTGCATCAGGAACGACCTGTACCACTGCTGGTCCGCTACCATTATACCATTCCTTCTCTGCAGCTTTTTTTTCCTCTTACCTCATCTGTCAGTACTTCTACCACCACTACTACCACCATCACCACTACCAGTATCTCTACCACTATTACTACCATCACTATTAACACTATTTCCACCACTACTACTACCCTCACCACTATCAGTATCTCTACCTTTATTACCACCATTAACAGTACTTCGACCACTACTACCATCCTCACCACTACCAGTACCTCCATCACAGCTACCACCTTCGCCATTAACAGCATTACGACCAGTACGACCACCATCACTACTAATAGTACTTCTACCGCTACCACCACCATCACCACTACCAGTACGTCTGCCTCTTCTACCACTATCACCACTACCAGTGAGTCTGCCTCTACTACCACCATCACCATTAACATTACTCCTGCCATTGCTACCACCACCATCACCACTACCAGTATTTCTACCTCCACCACCACCATCACCACTACCAGTAAGTCTGCCTCTTCTACCACCATCACCATTAACATTACTCCTGCCATTGCTACCACCATCATCACTAAAATTATGCCTGCCACTACTGCCATCATCACTCCTAGCAGTGTTTCTACCACCAGTACCACTACCACGGTCGCCACTACCAGCACTCCCACTTCTACCATCACCACTGCTGCCACCATCAGTAATTCTTTTATCACCAATACCACCATCACTACCACCACCACCACCATTGCCAACACCTAAAGTACCACCACCACCACCATCACTTTTACCAACACCACCACTACAACCATCCCCCTCTCTCCCATCCACAACCAGCCCACCTACCACACCACCAGCACGTCATCAGTCCACTGGACTCCAGTGAGGTGCTGGCAGTGTTGTCATGTGTCTGGATACCGGGGTTCTAAGTGAAGCACCTGAGGTGCACGTGGTGGCAACACTGGCTGGTGGTACACCTGAGGTGCACGGGGTGGCAACACTGCCTGGTGGTACACCTGAGGTGCACATGGCGGCAACACTGGCTGGTGGTACACCTTGAGGATGGTGGGCGGTGCTGATGGTGGAGTGGGGTGCCTGAGGGGCGGCCAGGGCACGTGGGGCGGCGAGGGGCGGCCGGGGCACGTCGGGTGGTGAGGGGGGGCGGTTGGGACACCAGGGGGTCGTGAGGGTGGGCTGGGACACAGGAGGTCGTGAGGGGCTGCTGGAACACATGGGGGTCGTGAGGGTGGGCTGGGACACAGGAGGTCGTGAGGGGCGGCTGGAACACATGGGGGTCGTGAGGGGCGGCTGTGGCACGGGGGGGTCTTCGTGACTGGGTGCCGCCGTACCTGGCCTGGCCCTTGGCACAGGCTGGCACGTGGACGCTGGTGGGTCACGCCCCGGATACCACACATTCCCCCTCCGGCCTACTGGTAGAGGCAGTGGTACAGCCCGCCTGTAGCTCCAGGTGTCGGCAGTCCATTACCGGTGTGGCCGCAGTATGGAAGGCCTCCCAAGGGCCTTGCGGTCATCAGTCTCGAGTATGGGACCTAGAATAAAAGTGGTTCACGGGTCGAGGGCCATTTGTGGCCATGATGTGGTCACAGACGGAAGACAGCCCGAAACCGAATCATCGGTAGAACTAGGTCGTCACGACAAGGGACTAGCAGTACGGGTGTTTGTGGTCCTTTGTGGAAGGGTCTGAGGGTCAAAGACCACCAGTGATGTCCGTCCTTGTATCCACTGGCAGTGGTCTTTTCAGCAGTCATAATGCTCACGGACCAAGAGCCACCAGGAGTGGAAGTTCAGGCTCTGGTAGGTGGGCCACAAGCCAGGTGGCCACTGCGACTGGTGTTGTGGGCACTGGTAGAGAAAGACGGGCCCCACAGGCCAGGGACCAACAGGACTGGTAGGATAGACATTAGTGAATAAACACCCCCCCCCCCCGAGCCTAGGGACTCCCCCCCCAGGATTAGTGGTATGGGCGCTGGTAGAGCCTTCCCCTCTCCCCCCCTCCCCCGCCTCCCCGGCCAAGGACGACCAGAACTGATGGTGTGGACACTGGCAGAGGACCACTGAGGTCAGGGACCACGAGGATTCATGGCGTGGTCACTGGTAAGGGCTCCAGGCCAGGGACTACCAGGACAGGTGGTGTCTGGGCACTGGTAGAGGGGCCCCCAGGCCAATGACCACCAGTTCTAGTGGTGTGGGCACTGTTAGAGGGGCCCTCAGACCAATGACCACCAGGTTTAGTGGTGTGGGCACTGATAGAGGGGCCCTCAGACCAATGACCACCAGGTCTAGTGGTGTGGGTACTGGTAGAGGGGTCCTCAGACAAGTGACCACCAGGTCTAGTGGCATGGGCACTGGTAGATGGTCCTTCAGGCCAATGACCACCAGTTCTAGTGGTGTAGGCACTGGTAGAGGGGCCCTCAGGCCAATGGCCACCAGATCTAGTGGCGTGGGCACTGGCAGAGGGGCCCTCAGACCAAATGACCACCAGGTCTAGTGGTGTGGGCACTGGTAGAGGGGCCCTCAGGGCAATGACCACCAGGTCTAGTGGGGTGGGCACTGGTAGAGGGGCCCTCTGACCAATGACCACCAGGTCTAGTGGTATGGGCGCTGGTAGAGGGGCCCTTAGGCCAAGGACCAGGGAGACTGGTAGGGTGGGCACTGGTGGAGGACCCCCAGGCTAGGGCCCACCAGTACGTGGGTCCGGCACTGGCGTGGTGGTGCCCGCCATATATGGCGCGTGACTCACTGGCCAGCACCAGCGGCGGCCGCCACACATTTATCCACAGTCAAAACTTCAAGGTAAAAGTTGGACGCCAGGTGAGGCTTGCTTGGCCACCCGGAGACCAGACCTGGGCTCCCACCGGTACACTCCCTCACCTCTCGCACTCCTGGGGCTCCTACCGGTACACTTCCTCACCTCTCACACCCCTGGGGCTCCTACCGGTACACTTCCTCACCTCTCGCACCCCTGGGGCTCCTACCGGTACATGACCTCACCTCTCACACCCCTTGGACTCCCACCGGTACACTTCCTCACCTCTCACACCCCTGGGGCTCCTACCGGTACATGACCTCACTTCTCACACCCCTGGGGCTCCCACCGGTGCACTCCCTCACCTCTTGCACTACTGGGGCTCTCACCGGTACATTACCTCACCTCACACCCCTGGGGCTCCCACTGGTACATTACCTAACCTCTCACACTCCTGGGGCTCCCATTGGTGCATTACCTTACCTCTCACACCCCCGGGGCTCCCCCTGTATATTACCTCACCTCACACACCCCCGGGGCTCCCCCTGTACATCACCTCTCACACCCCTGGGACTCACACCGGTATAGTACCTCACCTCTCACACCCCTGGGGCTCCCACCGGTAGCACTACCAGGACACCCTCACCCCTCATACTCCTAATGAGGGTCTTCAGGATTACCTCATTCCACATGTAGTAAGAAGTGCCTCATATTTTTATCCCTAATCGTACTAGACTCATAAAGCTGGCGCCTGGGGCCGGGGCGGGGCGGGGCCGGCCGGCCGCCGCTCGCTGCTGCACCTGACGAAGCCGCCGCCGCCGCCATACATCACCCACAGTACTGGCTACACTACTGGCCCGACCCCTTCATCCCGGCCCTCAGCACGCACCTCTCTCTCTCTCGCTCTCTCTCTCTCTCTCTCTCTCTCTCTCTCTCTCTCTCTCTCGTGGCCCGAGTGGCCATCTCGTCGGCCGATGGACCTGTTGAGCAGCTCGCTGGCCAAGCTCTGCAATCAGTGTGTTTAGACTGTTTACTGCCTGGGTGTTACCACGTCACTATGGCTCCTCCATTATCATATCTGTGGTTCTTGAGCGTGTGGTAGTACAGTATATTTGCTCCTGCCCCTGTTAGTCTGTCATTATGACTCGCCTTTGTGTCAGTAGGCCAGTGTGGCAGCTACATTTGTGTTCGTTAGTACTTTTTGTGCTTACGTCTGTGTTTAGCACCTAAGTGTTTGTCCTACGGCTGTGTCAGTGTCGCTGTGTCACCATTTAATTCATCAGGTTCCTCTATGTTAAGCACGTTAGCGTTGCCTTTGCTGCTGTGTTAGTACGTGTTTTTTTGGCGTCTAGTGCTGTGAAAGCACGTTAGTGTGGCTTCTGTTGCTGTGCTAGCACGTTAGAAGTTGTTAGAGATGCCCCATAGCTAAAGGCCAGATAGACCTATCAGTGGATGACGAGGAGAGGTTATCACACTTCCTTTGAATAAAGAAAGGAACGCTTCGCCTCACGGATAACGTACTTGCTGTGTTAGCACGTTAGAGTGGCTTTGTGCTGCTGTGTTAGTACGTCATTGTTTCTCCCGCGTCTGTTTTAGCGCAGCTTTATTGACTCGGGGTCCAGTCATTATGGCCCCTATATACATGTACCATAACAGTGACATTGCACAGAATTTATACTTTTGAGTGTTCTGATATGTAAAGTGACTGAGACTGTAGAGTCGAACTCTTTATAAGAACTCAGGACAACGTGGTTTCAAGGCGGGAAGGTGTTGCGTCTCTCTCGGTAGCTTGACCACTCTGATCGTACAAACACCGGAGAGCAAACAGTTTAATAACGTGACTTACACAGACGTTGCAGAAGCATTTGGTCAATATAGACTTGTTGTTATAACACTGAGAATGCGTGAGAATAATCATAAGAAAGTGGAAGATAAATATACTTTTGTAAACCAGGACATTTCCTGTGTCCCCCCAAGGTAAAAAGCTCAGTACTTGCACCTCTTCAGTTTCTCATTCTTATACGAGACACGAGCCACAGTTTCATAAAATCCTTTGCGGATGACACTACAATGATTATGGAAATCTCTGAAGAAGACGCTGAAAGGCTAACAAACAAAGAAAATCTTCCGTTGGGCCACCAAGAACAGCATGGTTTATCATGGGGCTAGGCTCTAACTCCTCAGGTATGAGGTGAATTAAGTAACTTAGAGCATTACAGAATACTGGACGAACACAACTGAACAATCTTAAAGACTTAAGAATGATAATGTCCTGTGACCTTATCTTCACCGAGGAAGGAAGGCAACAGTGGCCTCTTTCAAAAAAGATGGTACGATGGATCTTGCGGATCTTCAAGAGAAGAGGAAAACCAATGATAACGCTCTAAAAGGCGCTAACACTCACGAACAGAATACTTGTGTGTACTAACACGGCCATACAAGGCGAACGAATTGTAAAAAATATCTTTCACGGTCTACATAGACACTGGAAATTAACTGAACTACTGCAAAGGACCAAAATCACCGAGGCTGTATTCTCTGCGTCGCAGACGGAAGGAGTATGGCATTTTCTACACAAAAGTCAAAAAAGGCGTGGTCCGTACCCTGCAATTAGCGATGTTTCTCTATTGGTTCGACAAACATGGAAGACTGTAGAATTTAGCACCTTAAACCATAAAGTGCAATATGCATGCGCACCATGAAGATATGCCTCGAACATCCGGAGCCCAAGGCATCGCCAGCAGCCATCAAAAACATTAGGGGATGTGCACAGGAGAAATTTAAGGCGGCCTTATATGAGTGTTTACAAAGTGTACTAAACCAGCCAGGATGTGGTGGTTACGTGGTCATGCAAGCCACGGCTTCCACAGGTTGGTTAACCAACGACTCTGCCCAACAGCTGGGACTCTGTCCGATCTGTGGTGGCAAGAAAATCTCCGAAGACGCCAAGGTATTACGTCACTATGGCTCCTTCCTCCGGCATGTCGTCACAGTAGCTCCCGCCTGTGTGTCAGCTGGTCGAGGTCGTCCCTGCATCTGGTAGACAGCACTGTCAGTAAGGCTTGTATCTCCTGCTTCCGTTTTCGCTCTTCTTGGCTCCTGCTTCAGCCTGGTGTGGTTACCGTGGCTCTAGCTCTCGCCTCATCACATCAGTGTGGTTCCTGCTTGTATATCAGCACATCAGCTTAGATTGTAGTGGCTCGTTTCTGTGTTTTCTACTGATTGTGGATTCTCGCTAGTTCACTGCGTCAGAGTGGATGCTGCCTCTGTTGAGCCGTCATTATGGCTTCTCTAATCCAGTTGGTCACTGTGGGTCGCTACTGTGGTTCCTGTTCGTTGAAGTAGGTCGTTGCTTGGGGGGTTGGTCGCGTCGGTGTGGTTCCGTTGTGGAAGGTCGTTCCCGTGGCTCGTCCATTAGCAGCCACGGTCGGGACGGGTGGTGTGGTCGTGTGTGCAGGTGGGTGGTGCGTGTCGTGTTGGTTTTGGTGGGGCGGCTGGAGGTCTCGGCGTCGGGCGGGAGTGCTCGTGGCTCCTGCAGGTAAGACAGAGCATTAATTAGCGGCTTGTAACCTGGCGTGAAGCATACCAGCAAGCAGACCCTGCTCGTCCTCCGCCACTCAAGGAGGGAAAACTGTACTCCAGTATTATAATGAAGCTTCTTGTTTTTGTGAGGAGTGGGCGAGTATTGTGTAAGTGTTGGGTCGGGTGCCATATGAGGCGGAGATCAACAGCGGCCGCCTGGATAAGGCAGGGTCGAGTGCACGGCGGCCGCCCGCTGAATGTGATGATGCCACGATACCCAGCCTGCTCCAGCCCGCGTTTGTTTTGATGCAACAGCTGATTCTTGGCTTCCCGCGCTTTTATGGTCAGCTGTCCTCAGGCGGGTTTGCCGAGATGAACCTGCCTGGTTCTGCCATTGTTGGGGTCATGCATGAGGAAGATGTATTATTATTAGGTGTGTAGTTTGATGTTTGTGGCTACTGAATAGCAATCTCGTATATCATTGCGTAAATGCTTGTGGGAAAATGCTGTATAATGGGGTACCTCTGGCTCCCTGGGCCGGAAGGTGCTGCACCCAGGGAGATGCATCACTGGTGTTGGTTTGAGTTAACACATGAGTGTGAGGCCGTCCTGCTCCTGCCGGGTCACTCGCACTCTACCAGACGGGCTAGGTCAGAAAGCCAAGGTCATTATACTCTAGGGTCACTGCTTCGTACTGAGGGACCGTACCGTCGTACTTGATGGTCGTACCGTCGTGGTCAAGGCCCGAATCGCCGTGCTCGATGGTCGTGCTTGGTAAAGGCCTGCTGAAGGATCGTGTGAGGTGCCAGGGGAGAGCACCGCACATGCCTTTCCCCAGGTGAGGACGAGGATTGTGTGGTGACCCGACCACACTCGCCAGCCGGAGCCTGCTTCGTGGTGCACCGTTTATCTGAGTCGTCTCTGAAAAATGACCGGACGGTGGGTCAGCGACAGGACCTTGGATTAGTCACAGAAGCGTGAGGCAGTTAAAGACTCTTTGGTCAGCCACAAGACCGTGGATCAGTCATAAAACAATGAGTCATCAAAAGACCCATAGGTAAGTCACCAAGACCGTAAGTCAGTCAAAGACCCATGGTTCAGTTCAGTCAAAGACCCATGGTTCAATCAAAGATCCGTGGGTCAGTCACCAAGACCGTGGGTCAGTCAAAGACCCGTGGATCAGTCGCATGACCGAGGTTCGACAGTGAGGCAGTGTACTCACTGGCGATTGTGAGATCTATGTACTCTATATGTAACTTGTCTCGTATGCTGCTGTAGTCATGGTGTATGTGGCTGCTGACCCAACTTGTGACATATGTAGTGCTCGTAATTTTAGTAAAGGTCTTGATCAACAACAAAAAAAGATAGATACTATGTCTCTCTCTAATGGAAGAGCAGTTCAGGCTATTAGCAAACAGCCTCGTTATTCCCAGTCGTCTATGGCTTTTGAACTCGTGTGTGTTTATATTTTTCATATATGTTTTATATTCATTTATGGAGAAAATAAGTCTTTTATCTGTTCGTTGTAGAAATCACGATGCAACACGGGGTGTGGTAGGCTCTATCCTCCGTCAGGGAGAGTCCGTAGCGTCCTGTACCCTACCGTCCTGCACCCTTGCGTCCCACACTTTAGCTTCCTGCACCATAACGTCGCGCACCCTAGTCTACTGCACTCTAACGTCGTCCAATTTTAGCGTCCTGCACCCAAGCGTCCTACAATTTGGCGTTCTGCACCCTAGCGTCCTACAATTTAGCTTCTTGCACCGTAGTATGGTGTTCCCCAGCGTCCTGCACCCTAGCGTCCTGCAATTTAGCGTCCCGCGACCTACGTAGCCTCCTGCACCCTACTCAGCCTCCTGCACCCTACGTATCCTCCTGCACTCTAGCCTCTTGCACCCTCGCCTCCTGCACTCTAGCCTCTTGCAACTTTCTCCACTTCCACAAAGGATAATGTCCAGGGAGGGGCCTGTGGTCTGCCTCCACTTTATGATAACTCACGAACGTGAAAATTTACAAGTCACAAACAAAGCTGTGGTAATTATACGTCCCGGGTAATGGCCATGACTAAGTTGTTGATACCGGGTCTTTATGTTTGGACAAGATGGTGGAGTAACTTAACTGCACCGTAAATCACCCGGGATGGGGAGGTGATTGCAGAGGAGGCCCAACACACCTCCCAGACGGATCACGACATAAATCACGGAGGACAGGAAGTGTTATGATGGATGTACGACGACCAAGATGATGTAGTGTGACGCGGCTCTGGAAACCGTATGTTCTCGGTGGCTAACATTTGATTCTCTTCTTTCCAGGTGAGTGGACTGTGGTCGTGCGCGGGAGGACGCGCTACTGTGCCAGCCAAGGGTAAGTGTTGTAGCATATTAGGGCATGACAACCCCAGCCTGACCGAGAGTTGCAGTTGTCATAACTGAATCTTTACTGCCAACACCAGCGGTTGTGTGGCTTGTGGTGAGTTTCTGACTGCTTGTTCGTTTGATATATATATATATATATATATATATATATACATATATATGATTAAGACGTCAGCCAGTTGTGTATTTTGATCTCTGGCCGATGGTTGTAAGCGTTCGACCTGTTTGACCCCGGCTTATCTCAGGGTGGCGAGGGGAATCTGACCCTGGCTGACCCCAGCTATTAGTGAGCCGTGCGACCCCAGGGTTGACCCCTGCTGATAGTGACTGGCGTGTCCTAAGATGACCCCCAGGTGGTCCGCGGTCCACAGGAAAACCATTGCCGGGTGTCGACTCGTAACGCCATAGCCGTCGTGACCCGCGTCGCTGGCTGCCCGGCCGCTCTTGGCTCGTGTAAACACAACAGAGTACAGGGCATGGGAGAGCTGGGACCCTCCTTGGCCACCGGGTTGTTGCGCTTAGCCCTTGGAAGTCCTCAGTCCCTCAGCTCCAGCCTGGCACCGGGTGACGACATGGCCTCTGAGAGTTGCCGTGGCATGTTATCCTGTACTTGGTCATCTGTTCCGCTGTGGTTTGTGAGCTAAGAATTTTCTCCGTCTTGGAGAATCGCAGTGGCAGGACCTGTCATAGAAAAGGGTTCGAACCCTTATAGCTGTAGCCAGAAACACCCTCAATCTCACCATCTTTTCTGTGGTCATCATTATAACTTTCGCAAGGTCACTCTCTCACAGCAGTGTGGTCCTCCATATATGAAACGCTTCTGTCAGGTTATGGCGTCAGGTCTCGTCTCCAAAGCTACCCCTTTCGTGCCTTTCCTTCCTCACTAATTTCTCTGATATTCAGTCTCCTCTCCGGCTGATCTGTCTCTGTATTTATTTACGGGTCAGCTTCACCTTATTTCCCTAACAGAAGCAGTGTCCCTCAGGGTTTTCCTTCGTATTTCTTCCTTTTTTATTGATTTGTAACAATCACACCAGCATTCATAACACGAACGGTAGCATCTCCCTCTGGGCGGCTACCTACTGACACGGAGGGTGTGAGATGGTTCCGGCCATCACTTCACCACTCGTGCGTCGGGAGGGTAGTACTTCCCACGGGCGGCTGCTATCTACGACCTCCGTAATGACACCATCGCATTTGGTAACAAATGCCTTACCTGGTAATCCAGTTTCCCCATAGTATCGTCATATCCTGTTTGTTGACGTCATACCTCATGGTGATCTGCTCACCTGCCGACCGCATCACACTTGGTGATCTCGTCCCTCTCCTGGTGACTCGTCCCTCAGCTAGCACCTTCGTCTCTCGCCATATCCCGATGTCTTGAACATGGTGAGCCCCACGATCCTCTTGACGGCTTCATGGTTGTGGGTAGCCAGTCGTCTCGCCTCCTTAGCGACGGGCACTGCCAGTCAGGACCTCTCTGTACCCCCAAGACCTTTTATGTACCCTCCAAGACTCACCTGTATCATCCATAACCTTCTGTACCCTCCAGGACCAATCTCCTCCCTACAGAATCCGTTTTTCTCTTCCAGCGTCTTCTCTACCTTCCAGGACCCATCTCTGCCCTCCAGAACTCGTTTCTACACTCCAGGTCTTACTTGTATCCTCCAGTGGATCCGCGTCTTCCTTTCAAGACTCGTCTGTTCCCTCCAAGACCCGTCTCTTCCTTCAAAGACCTATCTCTTCCCTCAAAGACTTGTCTGTACCCTCCAGGACCAGTCTCTACCCCACAAAACGTGTCTACCATCCAAGACTCGTATGTACCGTCCACGACTTGTCGCTACCCTCCAAGACTCGTCGATGCACTCTAGAGACCCTCTCTCCTAGACCTGTGTCAATCCCCGGAACTCATTTCTGCCTTCAAAGATCCGTCTGTCCCCTCCAAGACTCGTTGTCCCCTCCATGAACGGTCTTTATCCTTCAAAATATTTTCATGTCCTCAGGGACTCGTCCTTATCTTTTGGGACTCTTCTCCTCCCTTCACGACCCGTCAGTTTTCCTCTGAACTTGTCGCTTCCAGGCAAGCCTAGTGTTTGCCCTCCAAAGCTTTTCACTACCCTTCTGTACCCTTCTCGACCCCTGTTCGTGACACCTCCCTCCCCCACAGACCATCTGGTATCCTCCTCCACTATTCATAACCCTCCAGGACCAGCCACTACCTGCTGGAACCAACCACAACCTACCCAGAACCAGCCACTACCTACCAGAACCAACCATTGCCAGTCAGAACCGACAACTTCTACCCTTTATGAACAACCACTACCCATCATGACTAACCATGCCCCGCCAGGACCAACTTTGACCTTCCAGGACCAACCACAACCCATAAAGACCAACCACGAACCTCCAGGACCAACCACAACCCGCCAGGACCAGCCACTACCCTTCCGGACCATTTTACAAATCCTTCTTTTGATATGTGAAGTTCAAATCAAAGACTAGGATTCCCACTGGCCAGAGATGATCATACGAAGGTGAGCAACCAGGGAAGCAGTTGGACTCCTGGAACTCTCTTCTTACTAAGAGGCGCAAGACATACCTTGTATGAGCACATCACAACATGGACCAGCCAGTGAAGAAAGAAGTCAAGAACTCGTTAGAGAAATATAAAGTGTAATTGACCAGCCAGGCAGCAGTTAGCGTGATCGATGCGAGGAGCAACACCACAACTGAGACGCTGGCCGAGCACTGGTGGTGGGGAGGAGCCTCCAGACGCCAGAGTGTACACGAAGTAAAGGCAAAGTAGGTGCAGCAGCAGATGGTAGGCCGCCAGCATGACTCGCGGCGCTGCTCCCCGCCATGGCTGGCCCACAGCCCTTGCTAGTACTAGTTAAAGCAATTTACACTATCGCGTAGTTCATGAAGACCTGTGTATGGTCATATCAGACGCCCTCCGTCCGCATACGTCATCACGCTGCCGCCCCTTGATACGCGCCATGTTCACCCAGGCCAGGTCTGGCGTGACGCAGGTCGAGGGGGG
>JAUUDZ010280903.1:0-16710 GCA_032361705.1 Panulirus versicolor | reverse complement strand
AGATCCTGTTGAGTTATGACAGTGTCAGGAGTGTAGGTCATATACTGGTAAGTAATGACAGTGTCAGGAGTGTAGGTCAGATCCTGGTAACTTATGGCTGTGCCAGAAGAGTACGTCAGATCCTGGTGAGTTTGGACGGTGTCAGGAGTATAGGGCAGATCCTGGTGAGTTATAGCAGTGTCAGGAGTGTATGTTAGATCCTGGTGAGATATGACAGTGTCAGGTGTGAAGGACAGATCGTGGTGAGTTATGGCTGTGTAAGGAGTGTGGGTAAGATCCTCTTGAGTTATGACACTGTCAGGAGTGTACGGCAAATCCTGTTGAGTTACAACAGTGTCAGGAGGGTAGGTTAGATCCCGATGAGTTAGTACAGTGTCAGGTGTGTAGGTCAGGTCCTGGTGAGTTATGGCAGTGTCAGGTGTGTAGGTCAGGTCATGGTGAATTATGGCAGTGTCAGGTTTGTAGGTCAAATCCTGGTGAGTTATGGCAGTGTCAGTAAAGTAGGTCATATCTTGGTGAGTTTTGGCAGTGTCCGGAGTGTAGGTCAGATCCTGGTGAGTTATGCCAGTGTAAGGAATGTACGTCAGATCCTTGTGAGTTATGGTAGTGTCAGGAATGTAGGTCAGACCCTAGTGATGTATAGCAGTGTCAGCAGTGTAGGCTGGATTCTGGTGAGTTATGACAGTGTCAAGGGTGTAGTTCAGATCCAGCTGAGTTTTGGTAGTGTCAGTATCTTAGGTCAGTTCCTGGTGAGTTAGGGCAATGTCAGGAGTGTAGGTCAGATCCTGGTGAGTTATGTAAGTGTCATTGGTAAAGGTCAGATCCTGGTGAGTTATAGAAGTGTCAGGAGTGTAAGTCAGATCCTGGCGAGTTATGACAGTATCAGGTGTGTAGGACAGATCCTGGTGAGTTATGACAGTGTAAGGATTTTAGATCAGATCCTGGAGAGTTATGGCAGTGTCAGGAGTGTAGGTCAGATCCTGGTGAGTTATGGTAGTGTCAGGAGTGTAGGTCAGATCGTGGTGAGTTATCGCAGTGTCTGGAGTGTAAGTCAGATCCTGGTGACCTATGGTAGAGTCAAGAGTGTAGGTCAGTTACTGGTGGGTTATGACAGTGTTAGGAGTGTAGAATAGATACAGGTGAGTTATGGGAATGTCACGAATGTAGGTCAGATCCTGGTGAGTTATAGTACTGTCAGGAGTTTAGGATTTATCATGGTGAATTATGAGAGTGTCAGGAGTATAGGTCAGTTCCTGGTGATTTATGGCAGTGTCAGGATTGTACGTCACATCCTGGTGGATTATGAAAGTGTCAGGAGTGTAGGGCAAATCCTGGTGACTTATGGTAGATTCAGGAGTGTAGGTTAGTATCTGGTGGGATATGACAGTGTCAGGAGTGTAGAACAGATACAGTTCAGTTATGGCAACTTCACGAATGTAGGTCAGATCCTGGTGAGTCATGGTAGTATCAGGAGTTTAGGTTAGATCGTGGTGAGTTATGTCAGTGTCAGGAGTATAGGTCAGTTCCTGGTGATTTACGTTAGTGTCAGGATTGTAGGTCACATCCCGGTGGATTATGACAGTGTCAGGAGTGTAGGGCAGATCCTGGTGAGTTAGGGTAGTGGCAGCGGTGTAGGTCAAATCCTAGTGAGTTATGACAGTGTCAGGAGTGTAGTGCATCTCCTGGTGAGTTTTGACAGTGTCAGGAGTGTAGGTCATATACTGGTAAGATATAGCAGTGTCAGGATTATAGGTCAGATCCTGGTGAGTTATGGTTGTGCCAGGAGAGTATGTCAGATCCTGGCGAGTTATGACACTGTCAGGAGGGGAGGGCAGATCCTGGTGAGGTACAGCAGTGTCAGGAGTGTAGGTTAGATCCTGGTGAGTTCTGACAATGTCAGGTGTGTAGGACAGATCTTGGTGAGTTATGGCTGTGTCAGGAGTGTACGTCAGATCCTGATGAATTATGACACTGTCGGAAATGTAAAGTAGATCCTGGTGAGTTATAGCAGTTTCAGGAGTATAGGTTAGATCCTGATGAGTTATGACAGTATCAGGTGTGTAGGTCAGATCCTGGTGAGTTATGGCAGTGTCAGGGGTGTAGGTTAGGTCGTGGTGAGTTATGGCAGTGTCAGGTGTGTCGGTCAAATCCTGGTGAGTTATGACAGTGTCAGAAGTGTTGGGCAGCTCCTGGTAAGTGATGGTAGTGTCAGGTGTTTATGTCAGCCCTGGCGAGGTATGGCAGTGTCAGGTGTGTAGGTTAGATCCTAGTGACTTATGGCAGTGTCAGGTGTGTAGGTCAGACCCTGGTGAGTTGTAGCAGTGTCAGAAGTGTAGGTCAGATACTAGTAAGTTATGACAGTGTCAGGTGCGTAGGTCAGATCCTGGAGAGTTATGGCAGTGTGAGGAGTTTAGGTCAGATCCTGGTGAGTTATGCCAGTGTCAGGAGTGGAAGTAAGATAATGGTGTGTTATGACAGTGGCAAATGTGTAGGTCAGCACCTCGTGAGTTATGGCAGTGTCAGAAGTGTAGGTCATATCCTGATGAGTTAAGGCAGTGTCAGGAGTGTATGGCAGATCCTGGTGAGTTAGGGTAGTGTCAGGAGTTTAGGACAGATCCTGCTGAGTTATGGCAGTGTAAGGAATGTACGTCAGATTCTGGTGAGTTATGGTAGTGTCAGGAATGTAGGTCAAACCCTAGTGAGGTATAGCAGTGTCAGCAGTGTAGGCTGGATTCTGGTGAGTTATGACATTGTCAGGAGTGTAGTTCAGATCCTGCTGAGTTATGGTAGTGTCAGGATCTTAGGTCACATCCTGGTGAGTTAGGGCGGTGTCAGGAGTGTAGGTCAGATCCTGGCGAATTATGACAGTATCAGGTGTGTAGGACAGATCCTGGTGAGTTATAACCGTGTCAGGAGTTTAGATCAGATCCTGGAGAGTTATGGCAGTGTCAGGAGTGTAGGTCAGATCCTGGTGAGTTAAGGTAGTGTCAGAAATGTAGGTCAGATCGTGTTGAGATATGACAGTGTCAGGAGTGTAAGTCAGATCCTAGTGAGTTATGGCAGCGTCAGGAATGTAGGTCATATCCTGGTGAGTTATGGCAGTGTCAAGAGTGTAGGTCAGATCCTGGTGAGTTATGCCAGTGTCAGGAGTGGAGGTCAGATCTTGGTGAGTTAGGGCAGTGTCAGGAGTGTAGGTTAGATCCTGGTAAGTTATGACAGTGTCAGGAGTGTTGGGCAGCTCCTGATAAGTGATGGTAGTGTCAGGTGTTTACGTCAGTCCTGGCGAGGTATGGCAGTGTCAGGTGTGTAGGTCAGATCCTGATGACTTATGGCAGTGTCAGGTGTGTAGGTCAGACCATGGTGAGTTACAGCAGTGTCAGGAGTGTAGGTCAAATCCTAATAAGTTATGGCAGTGTCAGGTGCATAGGTCAGATCCTGGTGAGCTATGGCAGTGTGAGGAGTTTAGGTCAGATCCTGGTGAGTTATGGCAGTGTCAGGAGTGTAAGTAAAATCCTGGTGAGTTATGACAGTGGCAAGCGTGTAGGTCAGATCCTCGTGAGTTATGGCGGTGTCAGAAGTGTAGGTCAGATCCTGGTGAGTTAAGAGAGTGTCAGGAGTATACGGCAGATCCAGGTGAGTTAGGATAGTGTCAGGAGTTTAGGTCAGATCCTGGTGAGTTATGGCAGTGTAAGGAATGTGCCTCAGATCCTGGTTAGTTATGATAGTGTCAGAAATGTAGGTCAGACCTTAGTAAGGTAGAGCACTGTCAGCAGTGTAGGCTGGATTATAGTGAGTTATGACAGTGTCAGGAGTGTAGTTTAGATCCTGCTGAGTTATGGTAGTGTCAGGATCTTAGGTCAGATCTTGGTGACTTATGGCAGTGTCAGGAGTGTACGTCAGATCCTGGCGACTTATGTGTCAGTGGTAAAGATCAGATCGTGGTGAGTTATAAGAGTGTCAGGAGTGTAGGTCAGATTCTGGCGAGCTATGACAGTATCAGGTGTGTAGGACAGATCCTGGTAAGTTATGACAGTGTCAGGAGTTTATATCAGACACTGGAGAGTTATGGCAACGTCAGGAGTGTAGGTCAGATCCTGGTGAGTAATGGTAGTGTCAGGAGTGTAGGTCAGATACTGGTGACTTATAGCAGTGTCAGGAGTGTAAGTCAAATCCTGGTGAGTGATGACAATGGCAAGATTGTAGGTCAGACCCTGGTGAGTTATAGCATTGTTAGAAGTGTAGGTCAGATCCTAGTGAGTTATGGCAGTGTCAGGAGTTTAGGTCAGTTCCTGGTTAGTTATGACAGTGTCATGAGTGTATGTCAGTTCCTGTTGAGCTATTCCAGTGTCAGGATTGTAGGTCAGATCCTGGTGAGCTATGACAGTGTCAGGAGTGTAGGGCAGATCCAGGTGAATTAGGGTAGTTTCAGGAGTGTAAGTCAGATCCTGGTAAGTTATGGCAGTGTCAGGAGTGTAGTTCAGATCCTGGTGAGTTATGACGTTGTCAGGAGTGTAGGTCAGATCCTGGTAGGATATGTCAGTGTCAGGATTGTAGGTCAGATCCTGGTGAGTTATGGCAGTGTCAAGAGTTTAGATCAGCTCCTGGTGAGTTATGACAGTGTCATGAGTGTAGGTCAGTTCTTGTTGAGAGATTGCAGTGTCAGGATTGTAGGCCAGATCCTGGCGAGCTATGACAGTGTCATGAGTGTAGGGCAGATCCAGGTGACTTAGGGTTGTGTCAGGAGTGCAGGTCAGATCCTAGTGAGTTGTGGCAGTGTCAGGAGTGTAGGGCAGATCCTGGAGAGTTATGGTAGCGTCAGGAGATTAGGTCAGATCCTAATGAGTTATGGCAGTGTCACGAGTATAGGTCAGATCCTGGTGAGTTATGGTGGTGTCAGGAGTTTAGGTCAGATCCTGCTGAGATATGGGAGTGGCAAGAGTGTAGGTCAGATCCTGGTGAGTTATGGCAGTGTCGGGGGTGTAGTTGAGATTTTGGTGAGTTATGGTAGTGTCTGGAGTGTAGATCAGATCCTGGTAAGTTATAGCAGTTTTAGGAGTGTAGGTTAGATCCTGGTGAGTTATGGTTGTGTCAGGAGTTTAGGTCAGATCCTGGTAAGTTATGGTAGTTTCAGGTGTGTAGGTCAGACCTTGGTGAGCTCTGGAAGTGTTAGGTGTGCAGGACAGATCCTGGTGAGTTACGGCACTGTCATGTGTGTAGGTCATATCTGTTGGGCTATGGCACTGTCAGGAATGTAGGTCATATCCTGGTGAGTTATGGCAGTGTCAGAGGTGTAGGTCAGATCCTGGTGAGTTATGGCAGTGTAAGAAGTGTAGGTGAAATCCTGGTGAGTTATGGCAGTGTCATGAGTGTAGGTCAGATCCTGGTGAATTATGACACTGTCAGGAGTGTTGGGCAGATTCTGGTGAGTGATGGTAGCGTCAGGAGTTTATGTAAGATCATGTCGAGTTATGGCAGTCTCAGGTGTGTAGGTCAGCTCCCAGTGAGCGATGGCAGTGTCAGGTTTGTAGGTCAGATCCTCGAGAGTTATGGCAGAATCAGTGGTTTAGTTCAGATCCCTGTGAGTTTTGACAGTGTCAGGAGTGTAGATCAGATCCTGGTGAGTTTTGACATTATCAGGTAAGTCAGATACTGGTGAGTCATAGCAGGGTCATGATTCTAGGTCAGATCCTGGTGAGTTATGGCAGTGTCTTGAGAGTAGGTCACATCCTGATGAGTTATGACAGTGTCAAGTGTGTAGGTCAGTTCATGGTGAGTTATGACAGTGTCAGTTTTGCTGGTCAGATACTAGTGAATTATGGCAGTGTCAGAGGTTTGGTCAGGTCCTGGTGAGGTATGGCAGTATCAGGAGTGTTTGTCAGATCCTGGTGAATTATGACAGTGACAGGAGTGTAGGGAAGATCCTGGTGAGTTAAGACAGTGTCAGGTGTGTAGGTCACTTCCTGGTGATTTATGGCAGTGTCAGGATTGTAGGTCAGATCCTGGTGAGCTATGACAGTGTCAGGAGTGTAGTGCAGATCCTGGTGAGTTAGGGTAGTGTCAGGAGTGTAGGTCAGATCGTGGGGAGTTATGGCAGTGTCAGGAGTGTAGTTCAGATCATGGTGAGTTATGATAGTGTCAGGAGTGTAGGTCAGATCCTGGTGAGATATGGCAGTGTCAGGAGTGAAGGTCAGTTCCTGGTGAGTTATGGCAGCGTCAAAAGTGTAAGTCGTATCCTAGTGAGTTATAGCAGTTTCAGGAGTGTAGGTCAGATCCTGGTGAGATATGACAGTATCAGGTGTGTAGGTTAGATCCTGGTGAGTTATGGCAGTGTCATGTATGTAGGTTAGATCCTGGCGAGTTATGGCAGTGTCAGGTGTGTCGGACAGATTCTGGTGAGTTATGGCTGTGTCAAGAATTTAGGTCAGATCCTGGAGAGTTATGGCAGTGTCAGATGTGTAGGTCAGATCCTGGTGAGTTATGGCAGTGTCAAGAGTTTAGGTCAGATACTGGTGAGTTATGACAGTGTCAGGAGTGTAGGTCAGATACAGGTGAGTTATGTCAGTGTTACGAGTGTAGGTCAGATCCTGTTAACTTATGGAAGTGTCAGGAAGTTAGGTGAGATCCTGGCGAGGTATGACAGTGTCAGGAGTGTACGTCAGTTCCTGGTGAGTTATGGCAGTGTCAGGATTGTAGGTCAGATCCTGTTGAGTTATGGCAGTGTTAGGGGTAGAGGTCAGATCCTGGTGATTTATGGCAGTGTCAGGAGTGTTGGCAAGATCTTGGTGAGTTATGGTTAAGGCAGGAATTTAGATCAGATCCTAGTGAGTTATGTCAGTGTCAGGTGTGTATGTCAGATCCAGGTGAATTATGGAAGTGTAAGGTGTGTATTTCAGATCCTGGTGGATTATGGCAGTATCAGCAATGTAGGTCATATCCTGGTGAGTTATGGCATTGTCAGAAGTGTAGGTCACATCCTGGTGAGGTATGGCAGTGTCAGCAGTGTAGGTCAGCTTTGGTGAATTACGGCATTGTCAGGAGTTTAGGTCAGCTCCTGGTGAGTTATGACGGTTTCAAGAGTGTAGGTCAGATTCTGGTGAGTTATGACAGTATCAGGTAAGTCAGATACTGGTGAGTTATGGCAGTGTCATGAAAGTAGGTCAGTTCCTGATGACTTATGACAGTGTCAGGTGTGTAGGTCAGATCATGGTGATTTATGACAGTATCAGGTGTATAGGTCAGATTATGGTGAGTTATGGCAGTGTCAGGTGTGTAGGACAGATCCTGGTGAGTTATGACAGTGTCAGGAAATTAGGTCAGATCTTGGAGAGTTATTGCAGTGTCAGGAGTGTAGGTGAGATCCTTGTGAGTTATGGTAGTGTCACGAGTGCAGATCAGATACTGGTGAGTTATGACAGTGTCAGGAGTGTACGACAGATACAGGAAAGTTATGGCAATGTCAGGAGTGTAAGTCAGATCCTCGTGAGTTATGGTAGTGTCAAGAGTGTAAGTCAGATACTGGTGAGTTATGACAGTGTCAGGAGTGTAGGACAGATACAGGTGAGTTATGACATTGTCACGAGTGTATGTCAGATCCTAGTGAGTTATGGTAGTGTCAGGAGTAAAGGTCAGATCCTGGTGAACTATGGTAGTGTCAGGACTTTAGGTCAGAACCTGGTGAGTTATGTCAGTGCCAGGAGTGTAGGTCAGATCCTGGTGAGTTACGTTAGTGTCAGGTGTGTAGATCAGATTCTGGTGAGTTATGGCAGTGTCAGGTGTGTACATACGATCCTGGTGAGTTATGGCAGCGTCAGGACTTTAGGAAAGATCCTGGTGCGTTATGGCAGTGTCAGGTGTGTAGGACAGATCTTGGTGAGTTATGACAGTGTCAGGAATTTAGGTCAGATCTTCGAGAGTTATGGCAGTGTCAGGAGTGTATATCAGATCCTGGTGATTTATGGTAGTGTGTGGTATGTAGATGATATCGTGGTGAGTTATGGTAGTGTCAGGTGTGTAGGTCAGATCCTGGTGAGTTGTGGCAGTGTCAGAAATGTAGGTCATATCCTGGTGAGTTATGGAAGTGTCAGGAGTGCAGGTCAGATTCTGGTGAGTTATGGCAGTGTCAGGAGTGTAGGTCATATCCTGGTGAGTTATGGCAGTGTCAGGAATGTAAGTCATATCACGGTGAGTTATGGCATTGTCAGGAGTGTAGGTCAGATCATGGTGAGTTATGGCAGTGTCAGGAGTTTAGGTCAGGTCCTTGTGAGTTATGACAATTTCAAAAGCGTAGGTCAGATTCTGGTGAGTTATGACAGTTTCAGGTAAGTCAGATACTGGTGATTTATGACAGTGTTATGAGTGTAGGTCAGATCATGGTAAGTTACGACAGCGTCAATTATGTAGGTCGGATCATGGTGAGTTATGACAGTATCAGGTGTGTAGGTCAGATCCTGGTGAGTTATGGCAGTGTCAAGTGTTTAGGACAGATCCTGGTTAGTTATGACAGTGTCAGGAATTTACGTTAGATATTGGAGAGTTCTGGCAGTGTCAGGAGTGTAGGTCAGATACTAGTGAGTTATGGTAGTGTCAGTAGTGTAGGTTAGATACTGCTGAGTTATGACAGTGTCAGGAGTGTAGGACAGATACAGGTGAGTTATGGCATTGTCACGAGTGTATGTCAGATCCTAGTGAGTTATGGTAGTGTCAGGAATATAGGTCAGATCCTCGTAAACTACAGTAGTGTCAGGACTTTAGGTCAGAACCTGGTGAGTTATGTCAGTGTCAGGAGTGTAGGTCAGATCCTGGTGAGTTAAGTTAGTGTCAGGTGTGTAGATCAGATCCTGGTGAGTTATGGCAGTGTCAGGTGTGTAGATACGATCCTGGTGAGTTATGGAATCGTTAGGACATTAGGAAAGATCCTGGTGCGTTATGGCAGTGTTAGGTGTGTAGGACAGATCCTGGTGAGTTATGACAGTATCAGGAATTTAGGACAGATCTTGGAGAGTTATGGCAGTGTCAGGAGTGTATGTCAAATCCTGGTGAGTTATGGTAATGTGTGGTATGTAGATGATATTGTGGTGAGCTATGGTAGTGTCATGTGTGTAGGTCAGATCCTGGTGAGTTGTGGCAGTGTCAGAAATGTAGGTCATATCCTGGTGAGTTATAGCGGTGTCAGGAGTGTAGGTCAGATCTTGGTGAGTTATGGCAGTGTCAGGAGTGTAGGTCAGATCCTGGTGAGTTATGGCAGTGTCAGGAATGTAAGTCATATCATAGTAGGTTATGGCATTGTCAGGAGTGTAGGTCAGATCATGGTGAGTTGTGGCAGTGTCAGGAGTTTAGGTCAGGTCCTTGTGAGTTATGACAGTTTCAAAAGTGTAGGTCAGAATCTGGTGAGTTATGACAGTATGAGGTAAGTCAGAGACTGGTGATTTATGGCAGTGTCATGAGTGTAGGTCAGATCATGGTGAGTTACGCCAGTGTCTGGAGTGTAGGTCAGATCTTGGTGAGTTACGACAGTGTCAACTATGTAGGTCAGTTCATGGTGAGTTATGACAGTATCATGTGTGTAGGTTAGATCCTGGTGAGTTATGGCAGTGTCAAGTGTTTAGGACAGATCTTGGTTAGTTATGACAGTGTCAGGAATTTAGGTTAGATCTTGGAGTGTTCTGGCAGTGTCAGGAGTGTAGGTCAGATCCTAGTGAGTTATGGTAGTGTCAGTAGTGTAGGTCAGATACTGGTGAGTTATGACAGTGTCAGGAGTGTAGGACAGATACAGGTGAGTTATGCCAATGTCACCACTGTAGGTCAGATCCTGGTGAGTTATGGTAGTGTCAGGAGTGTAAGTCAGATACTGGTGAATTATGACAGTGTCAAGAGAGTAGGACAGATACAGGTGAGTTATGGCAATGTCACGAGTGTAGGTCAGCTCCTCGTGAGTTATGGTAGTGTCAGAAGTATAGATCAGATCCAGGTTAACTATGGTAGAGTCAGGACTTTAGGTCGGATCCTGCTGAGTTATGTCTGTGTCATGAGTGAAGGTCAGATTCTTGTGAGTTAAGGTAGTGTCAGATGTGTAGGTCAGATCCTGGTGAGTTATGGCAGTGTCATGTGTGTAGATACGATCCTAGTGAGTTATGGCAGTGTCAGGACTTTAGGACAGATTTTGGTGAGTTATGGCACTGTCAGGTGTGTAGAACATATCCTGGTGATTTATGAGTGTCAGTAATTTAGATCAGCTTTGGAGAGTTATGGCAGTGTCAGGAGTGTAGGTCAGATCATGGTGACTTATGGTAGTGTCAGGTGTGCAGGTCAGATCGTGGTGAGTTATGGCAGTGTCAGGAATGTAGGTCATATCCTGGTGAGTTATGGCACTGTCAGGAGTGTAGGTCAGATCCTGGTGAGTTATGGTAGTGTCAGGACTGTAGTTCAGATACTGGTGAGTTATGACAGTGTCAGGAGTGTAGGACAGATACAGGTGAGTTATGGCAATGTCACGATTGTAAGTCAGATCCTGGTGAGTTATGATAGTGTCAGGAGTGTAGGTCAGGTACTGGTGAATTATGACAGTGTCAGGAGTGTAGGACAGATACAGGTGAGTTATGGCAATATCAAGTGTGTAGGTCAGACCCTCGTGAGTTATGGTAGTGTCAGGAGTATAGATCAGATCTAGGTTAACTATGGTATTGTCAGGACTTTAGGTCTTATCCTGCTGAGTTATGTCAGTGTCAGGAGTGTAGGTCAGATTCTGGTGAATTATGGTAGTGTCAGATGTGTATGTCAGATTCTGGTGAGTTATTGCAGTGTCGGGTGTGTAAATACGATACTGGCGAGTTATGGCAGTGTCAGGACTTTGGGACAGATCCTGGTGAGTTATGGCAGTGTCATGAGTGTAGGACAGATCCTGGTGAGTTATGACAGTGTGAGGAATTTAGGTCAGATTTGGAGAGTTATGGTAGTGTCAGGTGTGTAGGTCAGATAGTGGTGAGGTATGGCAGTGCCAGGAATGTAGGTCATATCCAGGTGAGTTATGACAGTGTCATGAGTGTAGGTCAGATCCTGGTGAGTTATGGTAGTGTCAGGAGTGTAGGTTAGATACTGGTGAGTTATGACAGTGTCAGGGGAGTACGACAGATACAGGTGAGGAATGGCAATGTCACGAGTGTAGGTCAGGTCCTGATGAGTTATGTCAGTGTCGGGATTGTAGGTCAGATCCTGATGAGTTATGGTAGTGTCAGGTGTGTAGTTCAGATCCTGGTGAGTTATGGCAGTGTCAGGTGTGTAGATACAATCCTGGTGAGTTATGGCAGTGTCAGGACTTTAGGACAGATCCTGGTGAGTTATGGCAGTGTCAGGTTTGTAGGACAGATCCTGGTGAGCTATGACAATGTCAGGTATTTAGTTCAGATTTGGAGAATTATGGTAGTGTCAGGAGTGTAGGTCAGATCATGATGAGTTTTGGTAGTGTCAGGTGTGTATGTCAGCTCGTTGTGAGTTATGGCAGTGTCAGGAATGTAGGTCATATCCCGATGAGTTATGTCAGTGTCAGGAGTGTAAGTCAGATCCCGGTGAGTTATGGCTGTGTCAAGAGTGTAGGTCAGATCCTGGTGAGTTACGGCAGTGTCAGGAGTGTAGGTCAGATCCTGGTGAGTTATGACAGTGTCAGGAGTGTTGGCCAGCTCCTGGTAAGTGATGGTTGTGTCAGGTGTTTATGTCAGTCATGGCTCGTTATGGCAGTGTCAGGTGTGTAGGTCAGATCCTAGTGATTTATGGAAGTGTCAGGTGTGTAGGTAGATCCTGGTGAGTTATAGCATTGTCAGGAGTGTAGGTCAGTTTCTGGTGTGTTATGGCAGTGTCAGGAGGGCATGTCAGATCCTGGTGAGTTATGGCAGTGTCAGGAGTGGAAGTCAGGTCCTGGTGAGTTATGTCAGTGTCAGGAGCGTAGGTCAGATCCAGGTGAGTTAAGAGAGTGTCAGGAGTGTAGGGCAGATCCTGGTGAGTTAAGGTATTGTCAGGAGTTTAAGTCACATCCTGGTGAATTATGGCAGTGTAAGGATTGTACGTCAGATCCTGGTGAGTTTTGGTAGTGTCAGGAGCGTAGGTCAGATCCTGGTGAGTTATGTCAGTGACAGGGGTAAAGAACAGATCCTGGTGAATTTTGGGAGTGTCAGGAGTGTAGGTCAGATCCTGTTGAGTTATAGCAGTGTCAGGAGTGTAGGTCAGATCCTGGCGAGTTATGACAGTAGCAGGTGTGTAAGTCAGATCCTGGTGAGTTATGACAGTGTCAGGAGTTTAGGTCATCTCCTAGAGAGTTATGGCAGTGTCTGGAGTGTAGGTCAGATGATTGTGAATTATGGTAGTGTCAGGAGTGTCGGTCAGATAATGGTGACTTATGACAGTGTCAAGAGTGTAAGTCAGGTAGAGGTGAGTTATGGCAGTGTTAAGAATGTAGGTCAGATCCTGGTGAGTTATGGCAGTGTCAGGAGTTTAGGTCAGATCCTTGTGAGTTATGACAGTGTCATGACTGTAGGTCACTTCCTGGTGAGCTAATGCAGTGTCAGGATTATAGGTCAGATCCTGGTGAGCTATGAGAGTGTCAGGAGAGTAGGGGAGATCCTGGTGAATTAGGGTAGTGTCAGGAGTGTAGGTCAGGTCCTGGACAGTTATGGCAGTTTCAGGAGTGTAGATCAGATCCTGCTGAGTTATGACAGTGACAGGAGGGTAGGTCAGATCCTGGTAAGATTTTGCAGTGTCAATAGTGTAGGTCAGTTCCTGGTGAGTTATGGCAGTGTCAGGAGTGTACGTCAGATCCTGGTGAGTTATGACAGTGTCAGGAGTGTAGGGCAGATCCTGGAAAGGCATGGAAGATTCAAGAGATTAGGTCAGATCCAAATGAATTATGGCAGAGTCAGGAGTATAGGTCAGCTCCTTGTGAGTTATGGTAGTGTCAGAGGTTTAGGTCAGATCCTGGTGAGTTATGGCAGTGTCAGGAGTGTAAGTCAAGTCCTGGTGAGTTATGTCAGTGGCAGGAGTGTAGGTCAGATCGTCGTGATTTATGACAGTGTCATGAGAGTAGGTCAGATCCTGGTGAGTTATGGCAGTGTCAGGAGTTTAGGTCAGATCCTGGTGAGTTATCGCAGTTTTAGGAGTGTAGGTTAGATCCTGGTGAGTTATGGTAGTGTCAGGAGTTTAGGTCAGATGCTGATGAGTTATGGCAGTTTCAGGTGTGTAGGTCAGATCCTGGTGAGTTATGGAAGTGTTAGATATGTAGATCAGATCCTGGTGAGTAATGGAAGTGTCAGGTGTGTAGGTCATATCCTGTTGGGCTATGGTAGTATCAGGAATGTAGGTCATATCCTGGTGAGTTATTTCAGTGTCAGGAGTGTGGGTCAGATCCTGGTGAGATATGGCAGTGTAAGGAGTGTAGGTGAAATCCTGTTGAGTTATGGTAGTGTCAGGAGTGTATGTCAGATCCGGGTGAGTTACGATAGTGTCAGGAGTGTTCGGAACATCCTGGTGAATGATGGTAATGTCAGGAGATTCTGTCAGATCCTGGCGAGTTATGGCAGTGTCAGGTGAGTAGGTCAGATCCCGGTGAATAATGGCAGTGTCAGGTTATTCGTCACATTCTGGTGAGTTATGGCAGTGTCAGATGTTTAGTTCAGCTCCTTTTAAGTTATGACAGTGTCAGAAGTGTAGGTCAGGTCCTGGTGAGTTATGACAGTATCAAGTAAGTCAGATACTGGTGAGTTATGGCAGTGTCATGAGTGTAGGACACATCATGGTGAGTTATGGCAGTGTGTGGAGTGTAGGTCAGATCCTGGTGAGTTATGACGGTGTCAGGTGTGTAGGTCAGGTCATGGTGAGTTATGACAATCTCAGTTATACTGGTCTGTTACTAGTGAATTATGGCAGTGTCAGAGATTTAGGTCAGGTCTTGGTGATGTATTTTAGTATCAGGAGTGTAGGTCAGGTCCTCGTGAGTTATGACAGTGTCAGGAGTGTAGGTCAGGTGCTTGTGAGATATGGCAGTGTCAGGATTGTAGATCAGATCCTGGTGAGTTATGACAGTGTCAGGAGTGTAGGTCAGTTCCTGGTGATTTATGGCAGCTCCAGGACTGTAGGTTTTTCCTGGAGAGTTATGACAGTGTCAGGAGTGTAGGGTAGATCCTGGTGAATTAGGGTAGTGTCAGGAGTATAGGTCAGATCCTGGTGAGTTATGGCAGTGTCAGGAGTGTAGTTCAATTCCTGGTGAGTTATGACATTGTCAGGAGTGTAGGCCAGATCCTTGTGAGATATGGCAGTGTCAGGAGTGTAGGTCAGATCCTGGTGAGTTATGGCGGTGTCAGGAGTGTAGGTCGGATCCTGGTGAGTTATAGCAGTGTCAGGAGTGTAGGTAAGATCCTGGTGAGATATAACGGTATCAGATGTGTAGGTCAAGTGCTGGGGAGTTATGGCAGTGTCAGGTATATACGTTAGATCCTGGTGAGTTATGGCAGTGTCGGGTGTGTAGGACACATTCTGGTGAGTTATGGCAGTGTCAGGAGCTTAGGTCAGTTCCTGGAGAGTTATGGCAGTGTGTGGAGTGTAGGTCAGATCCTGTCGAGTTATGGTAGTGTCAGGAGTGTATGTCAGATACTGGTGAGTTATGACAGTGTCAGGGGTGTAGGTCAGATACAGGTGAGTTATGGCAGTGTCAGGGGCTTAGGTCAGATCCTGGTGAGTTATGACAGTATCAGGAGTGTAGGTCAGTTCCTTGTGAGTTATGGCAGTGTCAGGATTGTAGGTGTGATCTTGGTGATATATGACAGTGTCAGGAGTGTAGGGCAGATCCTTGTGAGTTAGGGTAGTGTCAGGAGTGTAGGTCAGATCCTGGTGAATTATGACAGTGTCAGGAGTGCAGGTCAGATCCTGGTAAGACAGTGTGAGGAGTGTAGGTCAGATCTTGGTGAGTTATGGCAGTGTCAGGAGTGTACGTCAGATCCTGGTAAGTTATGACAGGGTCAGGACTGTAGGGCAGATCCTGGAGAGTTATGGGAGTGTCAGGAGATTAGGTCAGATCCTAGTGAGTTATGATAGTGTCAGGGGTATAGGTCAGATCCTGGTGAGTTATGATAGCGTCAGAAGTTTAGGTCAGATCCTGGTGAGTTATGGCAGTGTCAGGGGCGTAGGTCAGATCCTGGTGAGTCATGGCAGTGTCAGGAGTGTAGGTCAGTTCCTGGTGAATTACAGCAGTGTCAAGAGCGTAGGTTAAATCCCGGTGAGTTATTGTAGTGTCAGGAGTTTACGTCAGATCCTGGTGAGTTATGGCAGTGTCACGTGAATAGGTTAGATCCTGGTGAGTTATGGAAGTGTCAGGTGAGTAGGTCAGATCCTGGTGAGTTATGGCAGTGTCAGGTGTGTAGGTCAGATCCTGTACAGTAGTAACAACGACCATGAGTGGGACGGCATTCTGGTGACCACTGGTTACCATACAATGCTGGGAGGGAGGGTCGTGCGAGGGAGGGATAACAGTTGATGTTATAGCAGTTGGGTAGAAGAAGAGGAGAGAAAGGCTAGATAACAGATGTACAGAGAAAGGAAAGGAAAAGACCAAATTGATGAGAGAACATTGGGGCAGATGAGAGGAGCGGAGGAGCTCTTGCACCTCCACAGTTATGTTTGTCTCTCCTCTTATCAAAGAGGTTTCCAGGGAATTCCTTCTCAAGTTGGAAGACTTTTCTCTTACTTTATCCAAACAGCTATCACTCTTATCACGACACTCTACAAACAGGAGTTTATTCTCACAAGTTACGAAAATAAGTTTTGTTTGTCATCATCAAGCGCTCCTTCCGTCTCACTGTAGTGATTTCCAGTAAACAGGAACTGGACTTCTGGTGATTATGGATTTTTGAAGTTTTTTCAACTTTAATAACTTTACTCACTTCCACTATTCCTGATCTCCCATTTCTATACATTACTTTCTGTTTATTCCGGGCTCTCCAGCTGCTTCCTCCCGTCCCGCTGCTCACCCGTTCCAACCCACATACCGTCACATGTCATCTTTTCCAATGAAATGTCAACCAACATTCCATTCTCATAAAAAGAATCCTCAATTTCATCACTGACACGTTTCCTCCCCACCCAACACTTCCCTGCATTTCCTCCCTACCCATTGCTCCTCAGTATTTCCTCCTCACCCACCACTCCTCCGCTCCCCGTGACTGATCCTCAAAGGTCAATTTCACTTTACAAGAAAACTCTTATACTTCTTCGCCACGCACAACTTCCCTTTTGATGAGTTTCTCTTCCTACCTCAGCACAGCCTCATCCCCCGTAGCTATACTGTATTTCTCTCCCTCTGATGTTAACACAGTTTGTCTCCCGCTTTCCCTGCTGGACATTACGCTTTCTGGCCCATCTTTCCTTCCATCATGATCAACTCCGCTTCTTTCTCTCTCGTTGTCTTGAGTCTCGAGCCATAAAACACAGTTTGTTTATCTGATCCACGAAGCAAAATCTGGACATTAAGGCTCTCGTCTGACCTGCCTCCTCCAGACAGCGTCCCTACACGTCCCAGCGGCGTCCCACTGATGAGTAATTACATCTTGGTTATGATTCTGTCAAGTGTTCTAACACGTTTCTGAGTTTCCTAACTCTCACTGACTCTTCAGTGGTTCTCTCCCTCTCTCTCTCTCTCTCTCTCTCTCTCTCTCTCTCTCTCTCTCTCTCTCTCTC
>JAUUDZ010280902.1:17571-28912 GCA_032361705.1 Panulirus versicolor | reverse complement strand
GTGTTGCTTCCGTAACCGTCACTGCGGTAATTATATGTTATTGTGGTCAGGCTGTTTCAGTCAAAAGATTCATGTTTTTAATTGATAACTAGAACGAGGTTTTTCTCTACAAAAGTTTACGCTGAATCTCATTTTAGTTCAATCACTTCTCACCATGCTACTATTACCACATTCCCATGATCTTAGCAGTTTTACGTAAAGTTTGCATACGTTTCTGATGTTCCCTTTAAAATCTCAGTTGTACTTTCTTAATAGATCGAAGACAAATGATGAAGTGTCCCCTTATCATTGTCGTAGCCAGTGAGGGGCCCCGGAGGGGGTGTTGAACAGGGGGGTTATGCTAACCCCCCCCCCCCAAATCATAACTACTGCACCTTCGTTAGTATCGTAATACTTTGATTATTATCAGAAGTGCACAACCGAAAAATATATATTTTTCATAGTTGATCCCTGTTTCCTGTGTCAGCAACATAACGCCAGGAATATGCAGAGAAAGGCCGCATCCGCTAATATCCATTCTCTATCATGTGTAGTGTACCGAAACCAAGCTCCCTATCACAACCAGGAACCACAGGCCTTTCCATGGTTTACCGCGAACGCTTCTCATGCCCTGATTCAGTCTATTTGACAGCACGTCGATCCAGTATACCACATAGATCACATTCACTCTATCAGTCCTGCATGTGCAGGCCCCGTCGCTCAAAAACCATCCACTTTTGACACGTATCTTCATTGTCAACTTCTCACTCATTCTTTTCATATGTCCAAAAGATTTCAGCACACCTTCTTCAGCTGTCTCAGACACACTTTATTAACATACCTCTCTCTTACCCTTTATTCATTTACTGGGACAAACCATCCCACACCACATAATGTCCTCAAACATTTAAGGAGGACATGTTTGTCAGTAATGGAAGGAACAATGAGAACAAGGAGACCAAATTGGAAGTGGAAGGAAAGCATACGACAGTCCACCACAAAAGTTGGAAAGATTATTCCCTATGATATCAGAAGAAATAAGAAAATGCATGGGGCATCTACATAAACATCTAACAGGAAACTCGGTATGCGGTTGGATTTAGTCCTTGATGAATCTAATAGGCAGACAATTATTGTCTGTGCCAAGTAGCAAAGAGAAACAAGACTTATTAATCATGCAAAGTGCGGAGTGAGTCCTATGCGCTAGTCTTTTTTTTTTTTTTTTTTTTTAAAGTATTGTAGGAACTTGATGGAAATAGGTTCTCGTATCTGCGTGGGCTCGGTGGATCGGCCATGGGCCCACCGCTGGACATACCTGCTGCAAGCAAAGCTCAAATGTGAGAAGAATGGCATGGGAATGTCTCGGGGGTAAAGTCAGAGGTTGGAGTAAGGGCATGAGCTAAGTGAGGGGCAACACTTCTGTGGCTGTGTTGCTGATTGGTTAATTAGGATTATCAGTGTAAGTATGGATCATGATAGGGTGCCCAAGTATTGGTGGAAAGCATGTATAGTGCCACTGTATAAGGGCAAATGGTACAAAGATGTGTTTGAACTATAGATGTATAAGTTCATTGAAAGTACCCCATGATCGGGTGCCCAAGTATTGGTGGAAAGCATATATAGTGCCACTGTATAAGGGGAAATGGTACAAAGATAAGTTTGAACTATTGATGTATATAAGTTTATTGAAATTACCGAAAGTACCCGTACGTTGTACGAAGAGTGGTGACTAAGGTTAAGGCATATACAGAGCATCAGACTAAGAAAGCACAGTGTGGTTTCAGGATTGATGGAGGATGTGTGGATCAGGTGTTTGCTCTGAAGGATGTTTAAGAAATACTTAAGAGAAACAAAAGGATTTGTGTGTCATTTATGAATCTGGAGAAAATATGTTAGGGTTCACAGTAATGCTTTGCAGATTGTTACAAATATATGATGTAGGAGGAAAGTTGCTAGAAAGAGTGTGGTGTTTATCAAGACTGTAAGACGTGCGTGTAGATAGGTAAAGAGGAGGGTTAGGGGTTCCAGGTGAGAGAGAGTATGCAGCAAGGGTGTATATCACCTTAATTGTTTAATTTATGTTGGGTGGTGAGGGACGTAAATGTAAGGTCCTTGGAGAAAAGGGTGGGTATACAGTCTGTTGAAAGTGTGGGAACCTGGGAAGTCAGTCAGTTGTTTGCTGGTGCAGATTCGAGTGAGAAACTGCAGGAGTTGGAGTCTTTGTTTGGAAAAATGTAAGAAAGATAGTTGAGATTAAACATGAAAAAAATTGGTAAGGTTGTTAGGGTTAACAGTGCTGAGGGACAGATTCTTGGGGGTTTGAGTCTGAATGGAGAAAATCAAGAGGAAGTAGAGTGTTTTAGATATCTGGGAGTGGACATGGTAGCAAATGGAACCATGAAAGGAAAGCGAGTAATATGGCTGGGGGGGTGTTGAAGGTTCTGGAAGCATTGAGAAATGTGTGGAAAGAGAGGTCATTATCTGCGAAGGCAAAAATGAGTGTCTAAATGAAGATGTATAGATGAAAGTCAAGGGTTATAGATGAGAATGTATGGAGGTGGTGGTGATGTGTTGGAAATGAAATATTTGAGAGTAACATGTGGTGTAAAGGAGGGTTGATCGAGTAAGTAGTACAAGGGCAGAGAGAGAAGTATGGTAATAAGAAGTGTATTTTTGAGGGAGCAGAAGAGGGTGTGCTCAAATGGTTTGGATATATGAAGAGAATGAGTTGGGATAGGTTTACAAAGAGGATATGTGTCGGAAGTGGAAATGTGTGGAAAGAGAGGTCATTAACTGGAAAGGCAAAAATTGGTATGTCTTAGGGTATAGTAGTCTAAATGATGTTGTATAGATGAAAGTCAAGGGTAATAGATGAGAATGTGTAGAGGTGGTGGTGATGTGTTGGAAATTATATATTTGAGAGTAACATGTGGTGTAAAGGAGGGTTGATCGAGTAAGTAATACAAGGGCAGAGAGAGGTGTGGTAATAAGAAGAGTATTTTTGAGGGAGCAGAAGAGGGTGTGCTCAAATGGTTTGGATATATGGAGAGAATGAGTTAGGATAGGTTGACAAAGAGGATATGTGTCGGAAGTGGAGGACACAGGAGAAGGGGGAGACCAAATTGGAGATGGAAGGTTGGAGTGAAAAAGATTCTGAGTACTTAGGGCCTGAGCATGCAGGGGATAGAGTGAATTGCATTTACGTGGTACTCATGGGGCGACATGCTTGTCAAGGGATTACACCTGGGCATGTGATGAAGCCGAGGAACTACAAACAGGAAGCTGTACAGGATTTGGTATTTTACACATGACAGCTACAGAATGGATGTGAGCGAATGAAACCTTTTCTTCTATTCTTAGCGCTATCTTGCTAACAAAGGAAACAGAAAACAAGTATGAAATTAAAAACTAATAAATCCCATGGTATTTATTGGTATTCAATATTATACTTCATCAAAATAAAAACTCTAAAATATGTATGACTCATGTAGCTGCTTGATACAAGTGCAAATTTTTTGAGGACAGAGTTATCAACAGTTGTCTCATACATTCTTATTCTCTTAAAGAAAGGGACTTCATTACAATTCCATGACTCATCATGATTACTTGGTATAGAAAAGCTCCTTTCAATTATAACATGTTTTCACAAATTTTTTTTACAAATGTTTCTTCATTTGCACTACCTAACAAACACGGGGAGCAGCAATCTGCACTTCAGATATTCACAATGCTATGACATTTGTACAACTAGAATTGAGATTACTCTCAAAATATTCACAAACCCATACAAATGGAAAAGTCCATCGAACCTATCCACACAAATGCAAGGAAAAGTAAGCATGTCAGATCAGGGTAATTCAAAATCATAATATAATCTATAGATATAAGCAATACTCATCATTCAAAATTCTATGTTATCAATACCTGACTATGCTTCTGTATAATTTTGATATAACTTATGAAATAACCATATATAGCAAACAATTATAGGGAGGAGAGAATTCTCTCTTTTTAGTAAAATCTGTATATACCGAGATCTGTCCCAAAATCTTTTGATATTCAAGTGTATTCCAAAAGTCTCATAATGCATGAAAATTTTTGCATATGCAAATAAAAGTGATAATCAATGATCTATAACACTCTAATTCTACAGTGGAAATTGTTTTTACTGTCTCTTCAGCAAGTTTCATTCATTTGCCACTACGTATTTACTATCAATATTTAAAAAAGAAAAATCCATTGATATGCATTATGCTATCCCATATACTAACTAATACAAGGAAGAAATTCCTGTAATACAATACAGCTTTCACAGCAACTACTCTTAAGAAATACTGATGTTGTTTTGAGGAAAGACAAACCTATTTTTGCATAGTAACAATATACGAACACAGGAAATGCTTGGGTCACAAGTCAGGGAGGCTCTATGGGATAATAACATAAAAAAAGAGTTCTCAAAAAAAATACCTAACAATATATGACAAGTCCCAAAGATAAGAAAATTATAACGCTGACATCCAGTGATATCTATGGATGTGTTATACTGCTCCAGATGTAAAGACCACCTACTCAATAAACCTCATATACTCACACTGCAAAAATAAGTAACTTGGTATGGTATTATGATAGCAAGCTTATATGATAGATAGTAAAAATCCTAGTACAATCAGTGGAAGTATTTCCCTTTGTAGTAATAATTTCACAAGCAAACTGCTAGAGACAAGTTTCTCCCACATGCTTACAATTTGCAACTGGTAAAACTTTATTTTGGTTGGGGGGTCCATCATTTCCCATTTCCCTACTCCTGACTGGAGTGCAGCCCTGAAGCTGCAGGAGCTCCCTAGAAAGGGTTCCGGAGTTGAATGATTATGTACATTTTCTCTCAAGAGTGACAGAGGTTTGAACAAGCAGAAGGGTGAAAGGCATGCATGGAATAAAACGAACTGCACCCGAAAGGGGTGCAGCTTTAAAGTTACACAAGCCCCATAGAAGGAATCCTGGGGTTGTATAAAATATATGGAACAGTCCCTAGGGCTTGGCTGTGAAGGGTAGGCTCTGGTTTCACTTAGAAAGTGGATGTGTGTAGGAAAAGCTAGTGTTCATTTGATCCATACAATAATAACTCATTAAGGTGGAAGCAGCAATCAACTATAAAATACATATATAATCATTATATAATCCCAAGGAACAAACATCAGAGACATAGACAGATAGATATACAGCCCTAGAAGCCCTTGTCCAGGGGTTCCAACAGCTTCAAGGTTATAGGACAATCAGAAGCAGGGAAAGTGATGGATTCTTTTAGAGCGAGTTTTCCAGTGAGATTGTTTTTCAATGATAAAACCTTGCTGTACATGACTTCACTCACAGAGTAATATCAAACAGATAGAGTCCAATAACACCTTTATATATTTTTTCATACATGTTTGCCATTTCCTAGTGATTGATATATCGTCAATATGTGGTATACAAGGGGCAATGTGCCATCAGGGGACTAAACAGGGCATATGAAACAGCTGGGCAAACCATAAAAGAGGCTGTAAACCTAGTTGTTGATGGGGGTGCTCTAGTTCCAGTGCATCATTCATGCCAGCTAGAGTGGATGTGAGCAAATGAGGCCATTCTTCACCTGTTCCTGGCACCAACTTGTGAACAGCAAACAAAAAACAAAAAACAAAAAAAAAAAAAATTCTATCCCTAGGAGTAGGGAAGAAAATACTGCCCACGTATTCCCCTACAGTTTTACTTTTCAAAAAGAAGGAACACAGAAGGGGGTCAACTGAAGATTTTTCCCTCAAAGCCTCAGTCATCTGATTGTCCAAAACGTATGTCTGTCTTGGACAATCACATGTTTACCAAATGGCGTCCTAGCTACATCTCTTTGCTGTATATCAACAGACTGTTATATTTCTCTCTTGTGTCTCCCCTGATGATGTGACTATTACATGAAAGTGCAATGTGGGAACTTATCGTGTTTCATTTTCCCCGTGGACTCATAGGAATATACCTGATCATGCGCAAAATTGTGATCCTTTCCAACATGTATATATGTGTGTATATGAGTGGACGGGTCTTTCTTCATCTGTTTCCTGGTGCTACCTTGCTGATGCGGCAAACGGTGATCAAGTCTAATAGATACCAAATATATAAGAGGATATATATGTCAGAAGTGGAGGGAAAAAGGAGAACCAGGGAACCAAATTGGAGACTAAAGGATGGAGTGAAAAAGATTTTGAGCATTCAGGGCCTGAACAAGCACGAAGGGGAAAGGCATGCACAGAAAGTAAATTGGAATGATGAGGTATACTGGGGTCAACGTGCCATCAATGAACTAAACCAGGGCATGTGAAACGTCTGGCATAAACCATGGAAAGGTCTGTGGGGCCTAAATGGGGATAGGGAGCTGTGGTTTCGGCGCATCACACATGACAACTCGTATATGGATGTCAGCTAATGTCGACTTTCCTCATCTGTTTCTTAGCACTACCCCTCTAATGCAGGGGGTAGCGATGCCGTGTCTATGTGTATGTGCATATATGTGCATATATCTGTATGTGAGTGTCTTTCTTTGTCTGTTTCCTGGCACTACCTTGCCAAAGTGGGAAATGGCACTCAAGTATGAAAAAAACATACATACAAGATAGTGGGCTCCATCGACTTCAAAATTTCACATCATTGGTTTGTTAAGCACTTAAAGAAAGATCAAAATCAGTTACTTTTCAAGTTCTAATATTTCAGTGATAATGCTGAGATGTCTGAAACAGAAAGCCTACATTTGCTTTTTCATTTTTGTTCAAAGGGAAAATTTTCAAATGACATTTACAACAAAAAGAAAAATCTCTGATGAAACCAGGGTGGGCTATTTGGGTAAAACACAACATAGGAATTGCATACCAAATAAACACCATGCTTATTTTGGAATAAAGTTGAGACAAAAGACAGTGGGTTTATATGGCACCTGAAGAGGATTAAGAGGTGGTTGTGATCCTGCACATGCAAGAAAAGAAGGGCTTAGACATAATTTGGTTGAAAAGGCTTCACCAGTGTGGCCTTCTCTGTCAGGAACACCATCTGGGAGGTGATAATATTTCTCTCTTAAGCTTCTTCTAGACTTGTATGAAAAGACAATGGAAACTGTCAAAGTCAGGGTAAACAAGATAGGAGTTTTATCATGTTTACTACTTACAAAGAATTATAATTTTTGTCTTCCTCTATCAGATATCTAAAAGCTTAAACCAAAATTGCAATAATGTATATAATAAGGCTAGGTAGTAGTTGGTAAGCAACAAACGACCAGGGAGACATACAATCAGTACTACCTGCCTAGGTATCGGAAGGGTTAAAGATGGCTGTTCAGCGAGCCAGCACTCCAGTTGTCAAGTTGAACTCTTCTGACCCAGGTAGCTGTCTTTTCTTTCCGCCTTACCCACATGTGGACTACTAGCATAATGTCCTCAAATATACAATCTCTCCTTGTCATTCATAACGCTTGACAACACTAAACTCACACAACTCATTCTTCATAACTAAATTTTCCTGTGATAAGCATCATGCACTAACCCTACCTTTTAGAAAAATGGTAAGAGCAATAGATATAAGTAGTTGGTAAGATCACCTATGCATGAGCATTTGATAGAAGTTTGTAGAAACAATAGGCAGGATCACTGGGTAGAAGTAGTCAGTAAGAACATTAGGTAGGAGCCTCTGCGAACACTGTGCTAAAGATGCCCTTTGCCAGTGGCCTGTTAAGGGTGAAGCACTAAAGGCAAGAAGCAGAGCTACAGTTCCTTACTTGTGGATTTCCTGTTGGGAACAGGTGTCAGAGATACAGATAGATAGATAGAATAAGGCTTTCCTGTGTTAGGTTTTATTTGAGGAACAAATCATTATTATTACTCCCTTATGGTGGGGATATATATCTGTTAGCTTGGCACAGTCTTAGATGCCACATGACATAAATAGCTGCCTCAGTTTTCCTGTGGTATTGACAGTGGAAGGATTCAGTTTCTGTTCATTGTCCTGGTGCTTTTCCTCTACCAGTGACTAACCATGAGCCCTAAAAAGTTGTCCCAGAAAGAAAAGACTGTATTCTTGCATGGTTTCAAGAAAATACATCCACAAGTAAGGTTTCAAGTTGTAAAGGAAAGGCCAAGTTAATCATCTGCACACTTTTTCTCCTTTCTGATGTCATCCCTTCCTAAGCAATCTAGGAAGACCAGACCAGACCCAAATTTTTGGAGAGGGATGACCTTCAAAGGAAAGAAAAATGGCCTGTATTCTTGTTGGGAAGCAAAAAAGTGTTTGGATAGTGAACTCAACTCTGCCATTATGTCTTGAAATCTTGTTTTTAGACAATTTCTTGTTTCCAAGCAAGTACACATGCCAATTCTTCCTAGAACAAATCCTTAAAAGACCTATGGGTAGTTACTGAAAGAGGTAAAGTATCACAGTATAGATACAGCAAGCACACATTGCATCCCCCCATTCTCAACATCATGAGGTAAATAAGACAGAAATTCTTGTTGTCGACTTTTAAGACTATACATTGTTGCCAGACATACTATACATCTGGTAGCCTTAATTCAAAGGGTAATCGTCAAATTTTTGTTTTGTAGAGACAGTAGTAGTCTATCTATCATAAATCTACATCTCTGATGCCTGTTCCCTTCTGGAACTCCCTCAAGGGGGTGGCCATGACATTTGTCTCCATAACTAGTTAACTCTAGTGCCACTTCTTAACCTTTTGTGGAGACTATAGTAATTCAAAATAATATTTCTCTAAATATAATACTTTCTTGTAATCTAATGAAATCCCTTGATAAGCCTAAAATAAAAATATCAAAATCAATTTGCTGGATAACTAAAAGACCAAGATGAGAGTTATCAACGAACAACACACCCCTAATACTTCTCCTTAATCATTTAACAAGTATGGATGGAGAATCAGGATCAAGTTTAAGGCAAAAAATACAATCAAGTTTAAGGCAAGCCTTATCTGTCACCTGGCAGAGGGCACATGATAATTTGTTTGCCAAACATCACTAACAACAGCTGAGGTCATTTTAAATACTGGTCACTCTAAATCATCCTCCTGATTATTTAACCAAAACAACATGAATCTTTTGACAGGCATGTAATACATATCTATAAAGTCATCAGATAGGAAACTAACATAAGAAAATGAAAGACCTACAATTCCCCCAAGGTCAAGTCAGCCAAAAAAATCCTAATAAGACACCCAGTCTAAGTGAATTACAATTACCTTCACAATATACTAAAGAATTGAAACAAAAAAAATACAAGCATATAAAAATTATGGCAACCTTGATGATCAGTATGCTATACCATTCAGTACTTAAAAAAGCTGAATCATATACAGCCTCAGTAAAAAGCCACTTTCAAGTAACAAAGTCAGCCAAGCCTCAAACCCTGCTGCTCCGCTGCATGTTCACAGAATCTTTTTTCACTAAATGATCTACATCAATCAAGATAAATTCAAGAAAAATATAACTTTCCTCTGTATACTCACCAAAGCAAGAATTTACCTACTGTCTATGGATGTCTAAAGATCTATGAGCAAATTTTTGAATTAATAGTTTTTTACCCTTTGTAAAGCAAACCACAGGAAAAAACAATTCAACTTACTACAAATTATATGATTTTTTTTTTTTCTAAACTAAAAGGGAACAGAGTGACCAACTAGTCAGATTATTGGAAAACTGGAGGTTACAGGATGTGCACGATGGACCCTAAACATCAGTCTCTTACTGATTTCAAGGGGCTAATGGCTTCAGGATAGACCTAAAAAACTCTTTAGGCGTAGTGGTCAGTTGGTGTCCTATCAACCCTCTTTAGACCATTAGATATGTAGTTCCTTAATTCAATAGTACAATGCAGAAAATGCATAATAAGCATTACACAGAATCACTTTCCCAAATATCTTATGCACTGATGCCCATGATTTCACTCCTAAGTTTACTTTTAAAACATCTCTACCAAAAAATATAAAAAACTCATTTTCATCCAAATACCTTTTAAGATTTTTAGAATTAATATGAAGGTCATATTTGCAAAACACTGTATGAATACCTTTACAAACTTTGATACAATTTAAAAAACCTTAAGAATAAGTTATATCTTTTGGACCTCCTCAAGAGTATCACTCATCCCTCCATTTATATTCTACATATTTACATTATTTGATTTTCTTGCTTTTACTCTTCCTCTTCGTGCTCTGTTTATCTGTACCCTTAGCACTGAGTCTGCTGAATGAAAGATCATCACATACAAGATTTTTAGCTAATGCTGAAGGATTATCTACATTAAGCTTGCCATCACTTTTTGGTCCCTTTAATTTGTTTCTGCACTCATTGTCATGTGCACCATCATCCTCTTCTTGTAAGTTTTCATCATCATATTTTGTAATATTCTCTCCATTACTGCTCTGCTTCTTTAAAGGTTCTCTTAGTTCTCCATTTTTATCCTGTTGGTAAAAAGATACATTCATATTAAATTACTGGTCAGCTGTATGTTTTGATGATACTTGTGTCGGAGAAAATGGACAGTACAAATTTGTATATCTCAAGAATGAAAAAGTAACTAACTAGTTTAAGGTTAAGATTGGGTAAGACAGTGATAAGTCACTAAGACTTAAAAAGTTTTACCCAAACAGAAGTGAAAAGCAACGTCTAAAAGAAAAAAGTAGCATAACTAATGCATGCTGAAAAACAGCAGAATCTTAGTATAAAGTTAAAACTATGCTGATACTATCATTCTGGTATAGTTGTGCAAGTTAGGAGGATTGTGTTATACAAATATGAATTCTAACACAAGCAATAATGAGACTAAAGCACATGGAAATGGGGAGTCAAAATTAAAAATATGGTCAAACAGAAAGGTTCAGAAGTCACACATTTCATCAGTACATCTTGGATCAAACGTGGGATATGGGCTGAGCTAACTGATCCAGTGCTTATATCACACTATAATCATTCTCCCATCATTAACCATCTATGAACTGAAGGTAGTAGTTGGTAGGCAACCAACAACTTGGGAGATATATTACAAGTACTACCCACCTTGGTATCGGGAGGGTTAGTGATGGCTGTGTTTTGTGCCAGCATTCCAATAGTTGTCAAGATGCACTCCTCTGACCCAGATAGCTGTCTTTTCTTTCTCCCTCACCAACACGTGGACTATGGGCATTATGTCCACAAACATACAATCTCTCCTTGTCATACCTAACACTTGACAACACTTAACTCATACAGCTCATTCTTCATAACTCTATATTTTCCTGTGGTGAGTACTATGTGCTAGCCTTACCTTTTGGCAAAATGGTAGAAGTAACAGATAGAAGTAG
>JAUUDZ010280902.1:4959-17561 GCA_032361705.1 Panulirus versicolor | reverse complement strand
GTATGTAGGAATATCAGACAAGAGCATTAGGAAGAGGTAGTTAGTAGGAACTTTAGGTACAAGTCTCGGCAAATCAGTGAACACTCTACTTGAGTTGCCCTTTACTAGTGGCCTGTTAAGGATGAGGTGCTAAAGGCCAAGCAGTGGCACTGGAGTTCACTAGATATGGAGACTTTATTGCTGTGGGCACCCCCTTAAAGGAGTTCCAGGGATTAGGGAAAAAGATCGATCGATAAGATATGAATTCAATCCAATCAGTGACCTATCATTATCATCATTAAACCAGGATCCCTTTTCCAGAGGCTCCTGCAGGCAAATCAATTTAGATGATGGTTATAAGTATAAAAGAAAGGAATTCTGTGTACTGTTGTAAAAAATGTCACAAATATTGCAGCTACCTTATGAAAAGGATAATCATGATGCTTGCAAAATCCATCTCTCATTACAAATACCAAGGCTAATTTGGAGTTGCAACCCATTAAATAATGTCTAATTGGAGAATATCACATCTCAAATCTTCAAATATACACAGTAGCCAGAAAACTATATGGATAAAGAAAGCTATCATGTTCATAAAACAAAGCATAAAAATGAAGGGGTGGAAGGAGAGGAAGAATGTAAAATTCCTACCGAGAATCAGTTAAATTGATGTAAATTTTTTTTCATACATATTCGCCATTTCCTGCATTAGCAAGGTAGCTTTAAGAACAGAGAACCGAGCCTCAGAGGGAATTAGTGGTATAAAGTATGTGGTGATGTGAACCTTAAAATCATATGTAAAGATTAATGGCTAAATGTGCATGACTAGAGTGGATTATTATGACAGAAAAAGTTGGCTTTGAACTTGAGAAAAACTCATTTTTAAACCACCTTCCATGATGTACATCTAATGAAGCCAAGTACTTTTGCTAGCAAGTTGGGGAAAATGCTTCCCTTAACAAATATAATGTGTCTTAAAGACCTGAATGAAACATTCTATTCTATCTAACCATCATTTACTGTCATTACTCCATTCACAATTTGATGGATGTTTTGTAAATACAGCCTCTGTAACATCACCCACATATCCTCAACCCAAGCACAGAGTGTAACAGTGAACATGGACTTCCTCCTATATTCAAAAGAATTCATACCAATCCCACTCACAAAATTCCTCGACTGTATTCAATTCCTGTTATTCCTCTTGCATCTTCATCTTGAATATCTCACTACTAGTCAATTCCCTCATTGCAACGATCCTCCTTTTTAACTTTCAGTCCTGATATACATCTTTTTGGCTAACCTACCTCCTACCATACATTCTACAGGATCAAACCATCCTACAAGACTTCCTTCCATGTGCCTTTCTAATACTGTAGCTTCTATAGATCACATAACCTTCTCACTTCATTGTTCATTCTACCCAACCACCTAATTTGGACAATACCATACAAATTATTCACCTCTTCTCTTATATTGGACTTATCCTGACATACATACACTTAAACTTTACTTTCATACATCAGTGTTGGGAAAAGCATCAGTGTTGGGAAAAGTACTACTATATGAGGGATTCTTGAACACACTATTTTTGAACACACTATATTCCCATTCCCCTCAACTCTCAGTGCATCTCAGTTTTTCTCTCTTGCATGACTGTACTTTCAACATCAGTTTTCCAACTACTGGTTTTACTAAACTTCATTCCTAAGTATCTAAACTCATCCACAACTTCCAGCTCTTCACCATGCAAACTGATCTTACACTCAGATCCCCCATACCTTTCAAAAACTAGCATCTTAACTTTTATTGACATTCACTTTCATCCTCCTCCTACATGTCTTACTGCAATGGCCTCACCATTCTATCCAGTTCTTCTGATTTTGCTAACAACACAGCATCATCTACACCAATAAAAACAAAATCTTTCATTCTATTTCTTGATGGCTATGTACTGCACCATAATCTTCCTAATTTGCTCTCACCTCCAATAATGTTCAAACAAAAAAAGAAACATTAAATAACCATAGTGACACTGCAAAACATTTAACCACTCCCACATCTATTTCAAACTGCCATCTCATACCATCACTTTCTTTAGCAAATGCACTTCTTCCTTTACAAAAGTTCTCAACAGCATTCAAGTCTTCCTTGACCAAAATAGAGTTAGAAATCATATGGACACTTTTCAACTCACTTTATCATGTGTCACTTCCAATTTCATTAATGTTGTAAAGACCCTTTCTTTTTCTGTAATACCTAACATCTTTTGTGCAAGAATCTGGCTTAAACATCCTCTTCTCTTCTTCAGCAATGGTTCCAGTAATCCTTTTAGTACAATAATCATTATCTTATTATATATCATAACAACTATACTAAGGAGACATTCCTCCTTAATTCATTCAATCATTTACTCTTTCCTTTATACAATGAAACAATAAGCCCAGTCATCAGACACTCAAACACTTTTCCATGCTTCTAATCAGTTTCACCTCCACTCTTCAGCATTTAACTCAACACATGACATATATCACTAGTATTTCCCTTTTTTTCAAATCAAGAGCCTTATTGTTCTTATTTCCTCCCTTGCAATGTCTTCCTCTCCCACACATCTGTTGCTTTTATACTGTACTTCTTGTTATACAAATAAACACATCCTTTTTGCCACCATTGCCATCCTGTTTTTTGAAATGCTCTTTCCATCTCTAATCCCTTTATACCATGTCACTAGCTTTCTCCTTGACTTCTCTAATACTGTACACTCTTGTTCCCTACACATACCTCTCCTGCTTTTATTACCATCTTCCAATCCTCCTCTTACTTCACAAGAAGGTAAATATGATTCAAATACAACAAATATGGGAAAATACCAGTAACATGAACTCCTCAAGCAGCTCATCCTCATCATCTTCATCTTCCTTCATCTGTAATCCCTTAAGACGATTTTCTTCAGCTTTAATCTCTTGCCAGAGGACCTCAAACTTATCATTTACACTTATACCCTTATGCAGGAGTTCCTGTTGACTTTCATATTCCTCAATCTGTATCATGAAAAGAAAGCATATGAGTTATTGATAATGACAAGCTCAACATACCTGCTTAATTCTCCCGTTTAAAAATTCATAAACATTATATAATCACTTTAACAGGTGGCTATGTAGCTTTCCTATATACCTCTCTCCATATTCATATTCCAGTAATTTTTGAAACATAATAAAAACAGCGAAATTATTTTCTAAATATTTTCATACATAACTGCTTCTGCATGAGCAAGGCAGCAACAGCTAGCTATAAATGAACAATGGCCTCATTTGCATGCATCCACTCCCAAGCTGTCATTTGTAATTCATTGAAACCACAGCCTACCATCAACAGACAAGCCACACAAACTATTCCACAGTTTACCTTAGCTATCTCACGAGCCCTGGTTTACACTAACGACAGCATGTTATTCCCCCTCGCCCTTTTTTCCATAAAACAATTGCATTTTGGAAAATAAAATCATATATCATCAGACCATTCAAAATGACACAGATAAAGACTGAGCAAATAAGGCTGATTTTGGTTTGTTCCTGATGCTTACTTATACAGGAAAGAGATGCAGTGTATAAAACTGTATAAAAAAATCATAAAGCTGTATATATTTCATCACTTTGGGAGTGAATGAAAGGAGAAACTTAAGAGCAATAAGAATTAAAGCAAATTTATTAGGTTAAGCAGAAAAAAAGACACAAGTTATTTTTTGGAGAATTTGTTTACATGGAGAGACCTTGAAGTGGAGTGTTTTGCATGACTGGGAGTTACGTGGCAGTGAAAGGAACCAAGCGAGTTGATGCGAGCCGTACGACTGGTGTGGGGCACAGTTCTTGGGTGTATGTGGAAAGAGAGGTTACTGTCTTTCAGGGAAAAGATGGGTAAGCTTGATGGTATAGTAGTCCTATCAGTGCTGTATGGATGTGAGGCGTGGACCTCTGATAAAGATGTAAGGAAAACGGTGGATGTGTTGGAAATGAAATACCTGAGGTCAGTATGTGGGGTGAGGATAGTTCATTGAATAAGAAATGATAGGGTAAGAGAAATATTCGACAGTAAGAGAAGTATGTGTACGAAATTTGAAGTGGGTGTGCTGAAATGGTCTGGACATACGGAGAGGATGAGTGAAAAAAGGATGACTAAGAAGGTGTATATTTCAGAAGAAGAGAACCCAGAAAACTGGCAAACCAAGGAGGTGGAAGGATTGATTGGAAGATGCTTTGAGAGTTCAGGAAATGAACATGCAAGAGGGTCTGAAGCATGCAAGGGACACAGCAAATTCAAGCAATGTGGTATACAGGGGATGATGAGCTGTCAATGAACTGAGCTAGGGCATATAAAGTAGTATAGGGAAACCACAGAAAGGTCCGTGGGACCTGGTTGTAGACTGGGGGGCTCTAGTTGCAGTGCATTACACATGACATCTTACTAATAGATGTGAGCAAATGAAGCCATTTCTTCATATGTTCCTGGTGCTATATCACTAAAGTGGTAATGGAAAACATGTATGAAAAAATGCACAATGATGTTTATAGGACCCTTTCTCTACCTAATTTCCCAACATTATTTCAAGAAGTTTCAAACATAGTAATATTAAATGCAAATTGTTGCATTTCTCAATTGTGCTTTGCTGCTCAAAGCAAATAAAATAAGTCTACATCATTAACTGCTCAACAAAATACAATCCTTTCCCTAAACTTTTCAGACTATATGACAGTAATTTTCTTCACAAAAACTCCCAAGGTTTAAGACAAGCTTACAATTACATTTTTTCACAAGACTTCTCTTCCCACATATAAGGAAACCCCAATATAATGAAGTCTCAGAGAGCAACATATCATGGATATGACTTGAGAATCTGAGTGCGATCTCAACAGGACACATAACCTCTTGTAACATAACCCCTTTGAGATATATTTAGGAAAAAAAAAAAGCTGGAGGCAGGAACACTCAAATAGTAAAGGACATTCCTCAACCACATACCAATTTACAGTCAAAGGGCCAAGAGAAGTCTTCAAAAACGGAAGCTGGTGGCCTTCACTAACAGTATGGACTCCAACAGTTAATGTGCCTTGGTGTTCTCTTGGGGGCTTTCATATCTTTCACCTAGCTATAGGGAGATTCACAGAGAGAGGAAAACAAGCATGCTACACAAATTAGCACTGGGTAGCTTTTTTGACAGGCCCAGGAAAACTTCTCTTCCTGCACCTCTATTTGAAATAGTTGTTGAATGAGAGAATTCAGGGTCAGGAAGTGGAGCATTGTAACCAATGAGGTTTGAAGGTGCTGCTCCTGCACTATAAGCTAGAAAGTTGGGAAAACCTTTGAATTTCAGTGCCTTAAGGAAATATTCTAGTCCTCTGGAGTATTCAGGTCTCACCCCACCTTCTCATGTTTCCTTATAAATATTACACCCTTTGGGTTGGAACAGAAGGAGAGGGGGGGGGGTTATTGCCCAGCTCCATCATGGTAATAGAAGTTCTTTTTTTTCTAACAAACACTTGAGGTGTGCTGGAGTTTTAATTCTGATAATTCAAGAGCCCTGCTGTCTCTGGGAAACACTAAGCTGGAGTTGCCCTCTGACAGTGGCCTGTCAGGTGTGAGGCACAAAGGGCTCAGATTTGGCACTGAAGTCTATCAGTTATGTTGGGGAATATAAGGGACAAGTGGTTGAGAGTGATGGCTCTGAATATGTGTATGGGATGACGGTGAAAGCAAAAGGAGGGAGCTTGTGGAGAAGTTCAAAAGTTTTAGTTTGGATGTGCTTGGGATTGGAGTGTTTGGAGTGAAAATGGAAATGATATATGTAAGTTGAGGGAATGCATGGAAGGACGAGTGGTAAGGACAGGAATGAATAATTATCAAGGAGGAGGGAAAGAAGGATGTCCAATACTGCTATCACTGAAAGCATGGGTGGGTGATACAGAGCATGGATGGAATGGATCAAGAATAGTGTGGGTGATAGGGAAGTCTGGAACTGTAAAGTATGCATGGGTATATATATATGTATATGTGCCTGTGAATATGAAGACCATGCAAGGATGAAATGATGCAATTCTGAAGAAATTTGAATGGCTGTATAAGATGATTGTAATGGGGGATATGAATGTGAAGGTGGAATGTGATGAAATCGGCAAGATAGTTGGTAAATGGGGAGTGCCTGGGGTAATGAGAATAGGAGTTAACTTGTGGGTTTATTCTTTGTAAACACCTTTTCCCAGCAAAAGATGACCCATAAGTGTACGTGGATGATAAATGATGGAGGAAAAAATAGAAGGGTTTGACTGGTTACTTGGCAGTGGATGAAAAAATGAGAAAAGGTGCTGGATGCTAGGATTGTGAGAGGACTCTTCGGAGGCCCTGACCTTTTGTGGTTCTTGTGGGAACGGGGATCAGAAAGAAGTGGGGGTATGGTGTAAGGAAGAATGGAAAATAAAAGTGTTGAATCAGAAAGAATATAAGGAGGAGTATGAAAGAAGAGTAACTGAAAGTTAAGATGAAAGAAGAGTAAATACAAATGCAGCAGTCAAGTGTAAATATGTGCTTAAAATGTTCAGAGAAAGAATGCTAAAAGTTGTAGAATTAGTAGTTGGATACAAGGTTGTAAGATGTAAGAATAAAAAGGAAAATGCATGGTGGATGGATGAAATTAAAAATGCTGTGGATTAGAAGAAAAGGACAAAAAAAAAAGAAAAATGCTGCAAACCACACAAAACAGAGCCCTCCAAAAAATCATTGGCTGCCTAGCAACCATGAACATATCAACACCTGAATGATGAAACAATAGTACTTCAAATACAATGTCACTTCACCAACAATCACAACACTGACAAAACATACATGCCATAAAACTTAATAAGTACTGAATAACTACCCTCCCAACCCAATCTTAAAGTCCACTCCACCATACTTGCCCCAATCTGAAACTACAATCCCAAGACATGTAGACTAGAGATCAAGGTTCTGTTCCTGGGATTTGGTGAAAACATCTTGTGAAAGGCAAAATTCTAATGCATGCTTCTTCTCATAATACAAAAAATAAACACTGGTTAGTATCTCTAACCAGTGTTACAATACACACATTAATTAATTTTCTGATATAAACATAAAAAATTTCTTTTTTTATTTTTTCCATGTATTTACTTACAAAATTCCAACTGACCTAAAAAGATTCTATTTCATTAATATGATCAAATTTAGCATCAGGTATGGCATCGACCAGGAGATCATTTGAATCATGATTTGAACTAACAAGACAAATGAAGCTTCTCTGTAGTCAGGCTAGTTAAATCTCAAGATGTGCTTGAAGACAGGCTTTCACTGTTTTACCAGATATGAATATAATGACTGAACAAAACTGGAAACAGACTTTTGCTTTTCACTATACAAGTTATACTTATTCATCTGTGTTCTGACCACCACCTATTATTCAACATTACAAACACTAATTCAAAATATCATGAGAACCCTCATGCCTAGAATAAAACTTCTACAATGAAAATACTAAACTCAGTCTTCAATTATCCTACACTCAACCTACACATACACACCATATCACCTAACTTCTTGACAGCAGTACTGCTAAAGGATGTGGACAGCTTTCTGAGCACTGTGGGATCCCCATAGAAGGGAATCCTGAAGAGGGAAAGAAAGAAATTCATGTTGAAGATAATCATAAACAGTTCCTATTGGAAGATAATACCCACCATTCTCGGAGCTGATTCCTCTGGCCCTGGAAGTGATATGCCGCTGACTTTTTCAAAGAGTTGAAGAGGTGTTGGCAGTTCTGGAATCCTTTTAGAATGGAAGAACCTGAAATATTATTCAACATTCTTATAACTAAGTCATACAGAAAAGAAAGTCAGCTATCTGAAAACTATACACAAATACTGGTAAAGGTAATATTCCTTAATGAGTTGTTCAGTTTCACCTTTTTCAGGATTTTATATACATCTCACAACCATTCCAACACAATGTGCACCTCTACATGTGCAATTATTACCTCTGATAATGTAATTGCAGCCATTCCACTTTCTCCATTGAATATTCATAATGTATGATGCGGTACCATTCACTCACATTTGTAAACAATTCAGACCTCTGAAGGAAAGTTTCAAATATATGATATGTCAGCTGATTATTAAAAAAGAGGTACAAAAAGGTTCAGAATCCATGGATTCTGGTCACCATCTCATATGTGAACATCAAAAAACATCAGCCACTCTTTAAGGATTAAAGTTCAATCAAAACTAGTAAATGACCAATGAATCCATCTCGCACATCAATTACATTAAATGTTTACAAGCAAGACAGGGATCATGTTTATATCTTCTCTAATCAAAAATAAACTTTGCTATTAAGAGACTGAAGAAGCATGAATCTTAAATGTCAATATAATCAGAAAAAGTCACACACTTTAGTAACATTAAAAAGGTGTATCTCATATGATGTTAGTAACTGCCAAAAAGTACTGCAACTAAAAATACACATTACTATTATCATGATTACCCCAGGACTAATTTCTATGAAAGGGTCCTAATGTTACCCAGGACCTTTCTAAATGTTCCTGTGGTCCAAGGCTGTGCTACTTCCATTAGCAAGGAAATACAGACTACCCTGAAATGAGTTCTTTGATGAGACTATATTCTCAATGATAAAGCCTTGCCGAAGATGACATTTCACAAGCAATGCAACCTCATGCAAGTGGATTCCAGTAACACAAATATACATACATCATAAATTTACCATCAAAAGTTCAAAAAACTTTTTGCTGATACCAGCATTACAGAAAGAGCCATTTTCTACTAAACATAGAATAAAAACTGATGAACATGCTTTTACCTTAAGGGCTACTGTCATCACGATGGTCCTTAAGGACCATGGTCATTGTCAGAACAGTTGCAAAGAACATGTAATAAAGACATTTCCATCAATGCAGGGTTTGTATTTATACAGAAGGCATCAGTGAAATCTCCAAACACCAAAATGATGGGTCAATGACCTACCTCATCACTTGATATGACAATAATATCTTCACATCAATCATAAGATTAATATTTCGCAATGGTAGGAGCATAAAAGCCCTTCAGATCACCTCATGGAGTTGGCAAATTTATTCATAAATAAATAACTGTTCACCAGAGTTCTCAATAATTCCATCAGAACCAACATGACAACTGTAATGTTGAGATAGCCCACCTTTAATGACTACTGAACATAACACTGATCAACAAATTTGAACTTTTTCCTCATCAACGATGCAGTATAACTTTTCTAGACTTATTTCATGAGACTAAGCTTTATGTGGAGTGGAGGATCAAGAACATTTTGTGGAATAATCAGAGGCTTATCCTGGAAACTCGAAATTCCTGGCTCAAATATTGACCAGCCTGACTCCATGTAATGCCTGGATGTTGCTGCACTATCCCAGAGGCATAAAAAACAGCAACATTATGTAAATCCTGACTCCATTTCCATCAGCATGCCAATCACTTTCAAGTCTCCACACATTTTCCAGTTGCAATTTTTGTATCTTACGGCATCTAGGAGTGCCTGCATGTTCTCATAACACCCTTTCATGTGCAATGAATGCCCTACAGGAACAGAAAGTTTCTTGTTCCCATTGTGGAGCAGCACCATTTTCTACTTCTCTTAGATGAGTCAATGAACAAGCGCCATTGAGATGGAACATCCTACTGGGAAAAGTAGTGGAATAATGCATCAATGGTGTTGCAAAAGCAGAGCAGACCATCTATAGAAAAATGAGAAGCAAGAGTCTGACTCCTTTTCCTGAAATAAGTTATGTGAGCATCCTTCTTCAGCAAGCATTTTTCTTTTAGAAGAGATGCTAAAAGTTCAGTTTTATCTTTTGGAAGTACCAAAGCTCTCATGAAAAGCAGATGTGATACAACAAAACGGATTATATTTTCAAGATCTGCATCCAAAACTACATCAAGTACACCACAGGCTGTGACGAAAGTTAGTTGTAGACCAGTGAATCATCTGCCATATACTCTGCTAAGCAAAATATACTTATGACCTAAAGACAGGTTTCCTGTAGTTGGCTGACTGTTGGATGTGACTGTGAATGAGTTCTCTACGTGTTAAAGCTAAAAAAGGACAAGTAACATAAGACTGAAGTATGACAAGGAAGACTGAAGTATGACAAGGAACAGCACAAGCTGATTTGACACCATTGGTAAGAATTTTGAAATTAGTAATGTCTTTTTGAGAAATTACAGGTTTTGAGCTGAATTTCATATAGCTATCCAGGACTCAATACAACTACACTTTTTGTGTGCATTTAGTGTGATGTAGCTAGTTTGAGGGGGAACTAAATAATAAAGGGCAGTTGATGGTTTGGCTCAAAAAAATTGTTCTGAAACTATGCCTTCTCTTTTCAAGGGGCTCATTCTGCACTAATAAAATCTTAGCCTTACTACACACAATCCTAAGGTACCTTGAAGAAATCATCCTCCTTCTCAGACTTCTCTCCTTAATCTCTCGCAAGCTTCGAGTTGACAAAAAAACTTGATCTGTACAGGCACAGACTTACTTATTTCTAAAGCCTTTGAGATCATATCAACTAAATAGGATTGCAGTAAAGTGCAAAAACTTGTATTTTGCCTTACTAATTAAGGTTTTCATTCTGCATTTCCTTCTGAATTGTAGGCTTGACATCAAAGCTACCTTACAATGGTTCAACAACTGTTTAGAGCTTGCTCAAAAACCCTTTCAATCATTTCCAGTTTAACAGACTGCTAATGATGGACTGGAATTCCTTAACTTTGCTAAAGATCTTAGCTGTCTTTATCTGAAAGCTTTCACACAATGTGTTACTGAAGACATTCACATCCAACAATCGTCTAGCCAAGCGTTTTGCATCAGCTTACCTGTCTGATGAGACAAATGAAACTCTTATAAAACCTATAAGAAGAATAGTCAAGACAAGTCCACAGCAAACTAATGATAAAGCTAAATCTTTATACTGGTATCAGAGGAGTGCTAGATAATTGACTTGATGGGTTTTTTTCTTTGATGGGATATAAAACATAATGAGAACTTTTCAAGAACGAGCAAAAGGTAATAAGTGGGGTTCAAAACTCATAACTGGAACACTATGTTCACATGTGAATTCTGTTTCTGAAACAGATATGGCTAAAGTCTCTCCCAACAAGAAAAAATCATTCTGGCTGGTTAAAGAACAGCAAATCCTTCTCACACATAACTGGCTTCCTTTCTTGGATATAAAATGTCTTTCATAAAAACATAATCTAACTCTCATTTCATGAGTGTTTCTTTAAAGTCAAAAGACTTCTTCCTAAGTTTGAACGAGAACAGTCAGAGAACAGGGCATGAAGATAAACATCCAATTCAAACATCTTACTAGGCAGGCACTCTTCACTTTGTAATAGGAGCCACAAACCTATCTTAAACAGAAAGCTTAATGGAGGATCATCTGTCTGCTGATTACAGGCAGCTCCCTTTTCAGGATCAGACAGACCCAAACCTTCCAAGCAAAAAGATAAACAAACATCTTAAGGATCTTTCAGAGACTTAAAATGGTCATACTCTCTTTCTATATCTCTGACACACATATTAATTGGAACTTCCTCAAAAGGGTGGCCAATACAATATTGAACTCAAATATCAACATTCAAGGTGGAACTTCAAGATCCATTTCTACGATCTCAAACTCTTACTTTAGAAACAAAGGCCTTCTATTGGGCCCAAAGAGGGAAACACCACCGAGCAGCCGTTTATTAATATTTTCTAATACCTTACTTAAACTCATCTTGGTCTTGTGAAGAAAGGTTTTTCTTGTTTGTAAACTTAAAAGGACCCCATTCTTTTCTGTTTGAAAAGTTAGGAGAGACAAACTTTACTTCAACCATTGACTGATCAAGAAAAGGAGGCTGCAAAATCATGCAGCTTCTGCAAGCTAGTTATGTACAAGATATTTGAGTGTAAAAATCTGTTTTGGAGTAAAGAATTTTGTTTTTTGGCAAGTATTTGGTCCAAGAAATATTTAGCCACAAGATAAACACCATCTACAACTCCAGCTCTGTGAAGAAAATACCCCAAAACTGCAACTCCATAAGAAGTTAATTCATGTTCAACAACATAAGCAAAGGCACTTGTACTGCAAATAAGTTGCAGCCATGTCTGCTACAAGGTGAAGCAAACCTATTTGGGAGTGGCAACTAACCCTCAGCCAAATGAACTTCGATGAAAAAATGATTCATTTTTTTTTTTCATATTCGACTGAAACCCACTTTCTGCAAAAATATCGATGATGAAGTAACTTGACACACTCATTTAAGAATCAAAATCTATAAAAGCAAGCACTTTCACTTTAGTAATGTCCATTGAGTTATGAGAGCTGAATCTATCTGATAAAAAACTGGTGGTACTGGGCTAAGCCTATGAGGCATCACTTTGAAATATCAAGTATCCTTGCTTCCCTGGAAACAGAACTCCCCAACTTGGGATGTATCAGTATGTGACAATAAGCAGCCTTAAAATTATCACTTACCATTCAAATTTCTTTGTAGAATACTTTGTGCACTTCCACCCTGGTAATTTTGTGT
>JAUUDZ010280792.1:0-16711 GCA_032361705.1 Panulirus versicolor | reverse complement strand
AGAGAGAGAGAGAGAGAGAGAGAGAGAGAGAGACAGACAGACAGACAGACAGACAGACAGAGAGACAGACAGACAGAGAAAAAGATATAGAATAGTTTTATTTTGTTCTTGACAATAAGCGAATGAGCGAACATCCGTGAAAAAATCCAGGAAAAAAAGAAGACGAAGAAATTGAAATCAAATTTGTCGAGAGTAGCTGTGTGCACTTAATGACAAGGATGACCTCTTGGATTATTACTTATTTTTCTTCTGGCCATAGATCAACGTCAGCTGGAAGCAATGTGTAGGATTCCCCGGGGCATGTTGAGTTCCATGTAAGCTACTGCGCCCCGGGATTGGTCTACTGGTTCTAGTGTTGGGCTGTTATTAGAATCCCCTGATATTCTGGTCTTGGATGTTGTACCATAAATTGGTTGGTACCCACATGTGGGGATGGCAAAAACTTTTGATGAAGTTCCAGTGGGAATTCATGAGGATGTTCCTGTATGAGATGGTGTCTTTAAGAAGTTATTTTGGTGACCTAGTTCGTGGTGATGTCAAGAATTTCTCAACTAATATCGCTGAGTGTGATGGTGTACGGGATGTTTATATCTGAGTGTGGGGCGCGGTCTTGCATTTCTTTTGACGTCGTTGTGTCATGGATATCTCTCGAGTTCCAAATGTGGTGTAATGATTTTTCTTCTTTTTTATGTTGGAGGTTCCAATCACAGAAAAAGTCCACATCAAAGCCGTGCTTTAATTGAAATCTGGAGAGGTTAATGAAAGGGAAAACAAAAGATAAGGAAAAGCATTTACGAATTTTAGAGGAAGTGAAAAACCTGTCATTTAAAATGTGATAGATTATAGTTACTGGGAGAGACATGAGAAAGTAGAGTTCCAAAGTTTCAAGGTGCAGTGCAATAAACAAAGCGGCCCAACCTTAAGTTGCCAACGGCAACACAGTAATCAGTGACACAGCAGCTTGTCGAGTATTACCTAGTCGAGCTAGTGGTGGGGGCACACAAACAGCCAGCTCTCAGGAGCAAAAATCATAATAAAACTTAAAGACGTGGGAAAGTGAACCAACATTGCGGCGTAAGAAAAGAGGGTCACGTTTTGAAGTTAATCTGGGGTAACCAGATAAGTCGGACCTCTTTCTCAAGTTAGAATGCAGAGCTAGTACCACCCTTGATGATACAGGGCAGATTAATCCTTTGTATAAACGGAGCAACTGCTTGAAAGAAAAGAAATTTCGACATCTAAACAGAATTGCCAGTTTCTTTGAGGCAGACTTAACTATTTCAATACTCTGGGGTTTGCTAGATAGAGAGGATGTTACAGTAGTAACAATTATATTCATAAAGTCAAGAGATGAAATAGGAGAACAGTCGAAGGGCAGATGAAAGTCGAGAGGAATTTTCGATAGAGAAATGGGTAAAGACTGAGCCTTGGAGGCATTAGACTTTACCAGATTTCGCTACCCTACAGAGGTATCCTGTCGAAGTCTGAATTTACTGAGTAAGTTTTGCCAAAACGATATGCAGATCGATTGAGAGAAGAAAGGAAAAGAACTGAAGGACGTGAAGGAGTGTAGTGTTGAGTCGTCAGTGTATGAGTGCATTTGGTTATTTGTGGAACAAAGAAGATCGTTCACTTAAAGGAGAAAAAATGTCGGAGACAGGACAAAACCTTGAGGGACACAATTGTTGATGAAGAAAGAGGAAGACGCTGATCCATGAACAACTACAGACATATATCAGCCATAGAGGAAGCTATGTATGAGAAAGTAAAGTGAGAAAGGGAAGCCAAAAGAGAGGAGTTTAGAAATGAGAACCTAAAACCAAACCCAGTCCAAAGCTTATGATATATGAACGGCAACTGCACAGGATTCTCCACAAATCTCTCAGTGATGATGACCAGACATTAGTAAAATAAGAAAGAATATCACCAGTGGATCTCGCCTTACGCAAGCTATAATGATGATCAGACTATGATGTTTTTGATGTCTGAGAATATGGGAGGTGAAAAGGATTCAATGACTGTGGAAATGGTGAATGTCAAAACAACAGTTAGAGGAGTTAGAGCAGTCACCCTTCTTAGGGGTGTGATGTACCCAAGCGTGCTTACAAGAAGTTCTGGTCTTTAAGCAGAAACGGAACAGACGAGCAAGCACAGGTGTAAGTTAAGACTTTACCGATGCGAAGTAGTATCATAAGAACCCTTTGTGGAAAACAATGAATGTATCCTTCCATTATATATCTGCCGTAAAGATCTCGATAAGATAATACGAATAAGATGAAGAAACATCAGAGAAGTAATTTCTTACAGAACAAACACTATTTATTGTTCTTGACTCGTCTGGAATGAATGATATATTCTCATGTCGCTGCCAAGGGGTGTGTATTGTCCATCACATGTTGTCCTAGCTCCCTCCTCGGTATTCTCAAACAGTCTTCAAATTATTCCCTGACATCTACATAGTCATCAGCATACAGTCAGATTATGATGTGTTACTATTAGACTTGGTCATGTTAAACAAATGGATGAGCCTGCTACCTCTCTGTCTGTCTATCCAACCTATCTATCTGTCTAATCATCATTCCACTCCCAATATACTAGCAAGGATCAGGCACATACATTCAACATTTCCAACATCATTCAAAAGCATCAACACGTGTCCAGTGTGTTGAAGTTAAGTAAGGACTTACATCGTGTAAAAGTGCATCTAACTTTTGTCGGTTGAGGACCAAGGCGTCGAAGGTACTGTAGGTCGGGTGTATTCCAAAAGGATACGAAAATTTCTTCACAACATTTATAACTAACGCCGTTAGTACGTGACTGTGATTATATCCAGTATTGACTTTTTTCATTCTTCGCAAAATGATTGTAAACTTACCTGTCTAGCTACCTGTCTATCTGTCTTTCTGTCTACCTTCCAATCTACAAATCTATCCATCTATTCATCTGTCTAAAATCATTACTTCATTAGCAGTACTAGGGTAGATCATGTAGGTACAACCTTCACAACTTCATACAGACACATCAGCCCGCGTAGGGTGTGTTACAGTGAATCTTGGATTCCCACGTTATGAAAGTGAGTCTTACTTTATCGCTGTACGCCAAAACTTGATTCGTTATTTGAGACCAATGTCTCCATTGTTTCTACCTCCTTACACAAAACGATTCCATCGCATCCGGACCCGATTCATTTCTCACACTGCATCAAAACAGTTCTACTTTGGTGTGCATCTGCTCTTTGTATGCTCTGTTGTAATGCACTACATCTTGCCATACGTTCTACGTGACTTTACCCACCATCTCAAAAGACTCTCATTCAAGTGCCTTTCCAAAACATCATATTCACATCGTTATTGTTCATTCTATCTGTCTTCTTAATTCCAATTATACTTCGGAAATTATTCATATCCACAACTTTTATTTTCATCTTATCGTAACAGATGTCCACTTGCGCTTCAGTGGCATGCATCAGCGCTGGGACACATACTGAAGCCGTGTGGTCTTCTTTCTTACTTACAACTTGAATATTTTCCATTCTTTAAGATTTCATCGTAAAGGAATACAGTTTCAGTTCTAGTTTTCCTACTACTGTCCTTGCTAAACTCTACCACCAAAAGTTTGAATTCTCTTAGAATGTCCAGTTCTTCACCATACAAATCATTCTTAGTCCAACTCCTTTAGTTACCATCCTCTTATCTATGATTCACATACACTCTCAGCATCTTCCTCCTACCTACATAATTCAACCCATACACCAATCTTTCGAGCTCTTCCTTTGAATTATCTAAGAACACATCACATACATACAACAGCCACAACACCTTCCATTCTGTTTTTCCATTGTTAAACTACAGTCGCTCTCAATTCATGCAATAACTCAGCCATAGAAACATTAAACACTTACGTGACAACATGCAACTTGGATACACTCTTTCGTTTTTTATATATACGGCTCACCAATACCACCACTTATTCTAACATATGCACTCACATTACTGCATGCGTTTCTTAACACCATATTCACCTTATTTTCCTATAAGAGTTTCTGCCACATTTGTCTAAGTGCAAAATCTAGATCCACACGCCCTCTTTTCCCTTGTTCCTCAACAAACAAAGGGTTCACTAATCCTCTTAACACGATTAACTACACTGCCAATATACACATCCCTAGCTGTACAAAGGAAAGGGATTCCTCTGCAGTTCTTGCATTCACTCAATTTTCTTTTATACAGCGGGACAGCTAAAGCTTTTGTTCAGTCATCCGACACTTAGACATTTTTCCACGCTTCCGTGCATTACCTTGCCCACCACTTTATCTGCATCCAAAGCTTCTCCAGCTGTTAATATCTTTATCACTCTCCATACTTCCTTCATATATCTCTTTGTCTCCTTCCTTGCCTTTATTCCTACTGTACTAATAAACAAGTCTATTGCACCATCTTCTTTAATCCATTTTAGTTTTCTATTTTAGATATTCACTGCGCTTCTTACGAAGCTCACACTTTGTTGCTATCATTCTCACAGACTTGTGTAATACGGTTTCTTTCCAAATTCAGACTTCTCTTGAACACTCATTGACCTTTTAACAAAGTGGAATAGTTTCTATGTCTACGTAGGATGATCAACAGACAATTATGTGCTCCATATTTCTGTAGCATCGTCTTTCAAGGGGTTCAAAGTTATCTTATTTAAGGACCGTTCTAATTCTATGGATCTCTGTGGTTGAGCGGTTAGCGTTTCTCATCATAACGTATAGAGTCGAACGCATAGTTTCGGAAAGTTTTGTGTGGCCTAGATGTGCAAAGGGGGCTGTGGTTTTGGTACATTACACATGACAGCTGGAGACTGAGTGTGAACGAATATGGCCTTTGTTGTCTTTTCCTAGCACTACCTCGCGCACATACAGGGGAGGAGGGTGCTATTTCATGTGTGGTGGGGTGGTGACAGGAATGGATGAAGGCAGGAAGTATGAATATGTATATGTGTATATATGTATATGTCTGTGTACGTATTTGTATATATATGTTGAAGTGTATAGGATTGTATATGTGCATATGTGGGTGTTTACTTGTATACATATGAATATGGGTGGATTGGGCCATTCTTTTGTCTGTTTTCTTGCACTACCTCGCTAACCCGGGAGATAGTGACTAAGTATAATAATTAAATGAAATGTGTGTTTAGGTGGGTTGGGCCATTCTTCGTCTGTTTCCTTGCGTTACCTCCCCCATCCTGTGACTCACTTCCACATCCATGGTTCTATCCACTGCTAAGTGCACTCCCAGATATCTAAAACACTTATTTTCCTCCATTTTTTCTCCATTTAAACTTACCACCCAATGGACTTGTTCCTCAACCCTACTGAACATATCAACCTTGCTCTTGTTCAAATTTAATCTCAACTTTCTCCTTTCAACCACTTTTCCAAACTCAGTCACCAAACTCTGCAGTTTATCACATGAATCACCCACTACAGCTGTATCATGAGCAAACAACACACAACCTAATTCCCAGTCCCTCTCATCCACAACAGACTGCATACTTGCCCCTCTCTCCAAAAGTCTCCCATTCACCTTCCTAAACACCCCATCCATAAACTAATAAAACAACAATGGGAAAATCTCACACCCTAGCAGCAGACCAACATTCACTGGAAAGCAATCACTCTCCTCTCTCCCTAATTGTACACATGCCTTACATCCTCGGTAAAAAATTTTCACTGCATCTAGCAACTTACCTCCTACACCATAAACTCTTAAAACCTTCCACAAGGCATCTCTATCACCCCTGTTATATGCCTTTTCCAGATCCATAAATGCTACATTCAAATCCATCTGTTTCTCTAAGCATTTCTCACGTACAAGCAAACACCTGATCAACACATCCTCTACTACTTCTGAAACCACACTACTCTTCCCCAATCTGATGCTTTGTACATGTCTTCACCCTCTCAATCATTACCCTCCCATATAATTTCCCAGGAATACTCAACAAGATAGTTATCAGACATCCCTCCATCTGCCCCTCTCAGCACATTAACATCCAAAAGTCTCTCTTTGAAACGCCTCTGTAATTTGAACACTTACCTTTATCCCCTTTGCCATTGTACACTGGCACTATGCATGCATTGCGGCATTCCTCAGGCACTTCACCTTGAACCATACACACATCAAATATCCTTACCAACCAGTCAACAACCAATCACCCCACTTTTTTGATAAATTCCACTGTAATACCATCCCAACTCGCCATCTTGCTTTATTTCATCTTCTGCAAAGCTTTCACTACTTCTTTGTATATTAAACCATTCTCTAAGACCTTCTCCACACACCACCCTGAGGAAAAGACCCTATATCTGTAATTCTATCATCAAGCAAATTCAAGAAACTTTCAAAATACTCAGTCCATCTTTTCATTTTGTCAATACCTGTTATAACCTCCTCACTTACCCCCTTCACAGATGTTCCCATTTGTTCTCTTGTCTTACGCATATTATTTACCTCCTTCCAATACATCTTTTTATCCTCCCCAAAATTCAATGGTACTCTCTCACCTCAACTCTCATTTGCCCTCTTTTTCACCTCTAGCAGCTTTCTCTTGACCTTCCACTGCCCTCTCTTATACATCTCCCAGTCATTTGCACTGCTTCCCTGCAAGTATCATCCAAATGCCTCTCTCTTCTCTTTCCCTAACAACCTTAATTCTTCATCCCACCAATCAATACACTTTCTAATCTGTCCACCTCCCACCCTTCTTATGACACATGCATCTTTTGTGCAGGCCATCACTGCTTCCATAAATACATCCCATTCCTCACCCACTCCCCTCATATAATTTCCTCTCCCCTTTTGCTATTCTGCTATCAATCTCTCCTGATACTTCCTCACACAATTCTCCTTTCCAAGCTCACTTACTCTCACCACTCTCTTCTCCCCAACATTCTCTCTTCTTTTCTGAAAACCTCTATAAATCTTCACCTTTGCCTCCACAGGATAATGATCAGACATCCCTCCAACTGCTGATCTCAGCATATTAACATCCAAAAGTCTCTCTTTCACATGCCTATCAATTAACATGTAATCCAATAATGCCCTCTTTCCATCTTTCCTGCTCTCATAAGCATACTTTCACATATATTTGCTATTTCTCAGATAGAAGCAGTGATGAGATTTTATCAAGAGAGTAAGGCATGTGTGTGAGTATGAAGAGAACAGGGAAAGTGGCTCCAGAATAGGTGGATCTGCAGCAGGGGTGGCTGTTTAGTTTGTTTTTGGATAGTACAATAAGGGAGGTGAATGCAAAGTTCTTAGAGAAAGGATCAGGTGTACAGTCTGTTGGGACAGGGGGGACCTGGGAGGTGAGTCAATTGTTAGCTGATGACAAAGAGCTGTTAGCAGATTCAAATGAGAAACTACAGAAGCCAGCGTGTGAGTTTGGGAGAGTGTGTGTGAAGGGAAAAAGTTGAGAGTATATGTGAATAATTGCAAGGCTATTAGGTTTAGCAGCAATGAGACAAGTTAGCTGGAGTGTGAGTTTTAATGGAGACAGTTGCATGTAGCAAGAGTAATGTGGGTGCATTTTGTTTGTGAGAACAGAAAGGTAAATGGACGTGCACATCTCACCTAACAACTCAAACTTAGAGTGCAAAGTGAACATATGAAGTACATAACTGTAGAATGTGCACAATGGGAGCATTTTGTTTGTAAGAATGGAAAAGTAAATGGATGTGCACATCTCATCTAACAACTCAAACTTAGAGTGCAAAGTGAATATATGAAGTACGTAACTGTAGAAGGTGCACAATGGGATCATTTTGTTTATAAGAATGGAAAGGTAAATAGATGTGCACATCTCACCTAGCAACTCCAACTTAGAATGCAAAGTGAACATATGAAGTACTCAAGTCAGCAGAGGAAAAGAAATTATTTTGTTAAGAGTATGAGTACAGGATAGGCATAAATTGGTTATGAGGCTTTTGAATTTGACCCTTCGCATGCACATGGGTAACTGGCTATGAAAGCCAAATTTGACCCTTCACATGCACATGGGTAACTGGCTATGAAAGCCAAATATGACCCTTCACATGCACATGAGTAACTAGCTATGAAAGCCAAATAAAAACAGATCGAAGGAAAAAGTCACACATCTAGTCAAAGAAACTGAAAAATCACAGAATTTCCAGATTAAGCAGTTATACCTGCATCCATGCCGACCTGAAATTCTCTCTACCCTACCTTCGCCCCTACCATTCCTTCACGTAGCTGGGCTGACAATAAATGGCACGTTATGGGTCGAGACTCAATGTGCGAGTGGGGAGGTGGAACAACGACTGTGGCTGTGCCATCAACTTTCATGACTTGCTGCTCCTCACATGGTACAATTACAACCTGCTGTACAGCCAGACTTGGACCTACAATGCCTGGCAGTTGTGTCATAAAATCTGAAATACATTACAGATGTATCATCAACTCTGGGATGATGAGAAATGCCTCATATAATCACAGCACAGAGCTCATTACTAATGAGACATTATCAATTAGCATCTGTGATACATTGTGCCTGATGATGGTCCATAAGTTCAGAAAACTTGCAATAAGACCATCCTATAATATCACAGCATCTACATCAAATTCATTGGATGCACATAAGATCTTTTTTCTTACCTGTTTCTGCCACAGACCAGAAGGTTTTAATGAAATCCACCGAAGAATATTGGACTACATCAACAATTCTTCGTGATCGAAGTTCAGCATCAACAACATACCTGCTACCTGAGAAGGAAGCTCCTTTGAAATGCAATTAAACCTCATCTTTCAAATATGTATATATCAGTTACTATGGAAGCTTAGGATAATTTCATTTCTTATTTCCTTACAAAGGGATCCCGGGGTTGTATAATAACAATGATATCTAATGAACCATTTCCCACTAACTAATACAGTAGCTCATGCAGCAATCAGGAAGCTAGCAACATTCACCAGTTGGGGCCACAGGTCATAGTGTTACAATGTTGTGTGTGCATTTATGGGCAAAGAGTGCAGGGCTATTGAGTAGTAAGTACCTGGTGTCTTTAGTTATACGTACTGTAGAAATGAAAGGTCTTGGAACATGGTGAAACAGTGTTTTTAGTATTGTAGCGATGGGTGATGTTCAAAGCATAAGTGGCAGAATGCGACTCATTATTGTCTGGGGGTGTGGTTTCTGATGGGTGTGTGGCTGGTGAGTTGGAGTTAAAGACTGAATTGGACATTGGTTGTTTAGTGCTTGTCAGGTTATTTCAGTTTGTCTTATCAGTGTTATATATGTTGAGGGTGGAAGGATCTGTGAGTAGAAGTTACTGAAGTGTGAGGGAGGGGCAGATTTTTATGTCTACTTGGGGCCGGTGATTAAGTACAAGGTCATTTGGGTGAAAGGGATCTAGTGTGCTGCATAGAAATGAGTGCCAAAAAATGCTAAGATGGAACTGTATTGGGAAGATCTTTGTTTCATTGTAAAGGTGGTAAGTGTTTCTCAACTAATTGAGTTAAGGCATTACCAAAGAAATTTAGGTATAGCCCATATCTTGTGCCACTGGAAACAGATTCTCCTTAATTAGATACCAGTATGATGAAATCTCCCATTATGATCGAATCTAGTTCATTAGAGATTTCTGCCAAATGATAATAAAATCCTGCGTACATTTTGTAGAATGGGATTATAATCAGATTTAACAAAGAGCAAGACACCTCTGCCATCTTGATTTTCCCTATCACTGGTGAGCAAAGTGTACCTATGAATCACATTTTTGGCAACAAAATCTCTGTTTTTAATATCTAACCAAGATTCCAAAATGCCACTCATATAATTTCTTTGTAAGCAGCTGTTTCCAATTCTAAATATTTGTTATAAATCATCCGTGCAATAATATAAAACACTCTGATATATGACTAAGACCTTTCATTTTGGCATGTGTGTGCAGTAAAGATGTTGAGTATGTTGCAGCTGATAAAGACATTCAATTCTGTGGTTTGTATTTCTAGAGTGCTGCTGTTATCTGTGAAGTGCTTTGTAGTGCTGGAGAAAGGTATGATTTAGTGGACAAGTGTTGTGAGTCCTCGTACTTGTCCTTGTCTGTTATGTCTTACAGTTTTGTAGTTGTAGAAAGTTGGGAGGGTAGATCTGAGTATGAGTCTGTGTTGATTCAGTGTCTCTGTGTGTTTTTTCTGATGCCACATATACATAAAACTTTAAAACAATTTTGCGTTGCAGCATCCCTCTCACTCACAAACTTCCAAGTGCAATCATTCCACTTATGATTCCCATCTTCCTTCTGCTTCATGCATATACACTCTCTTCATTATCTCTTTAATATCCATCTTCTCTATATGCCAATACCATCTCAGAACTCTATCCTTAATTTTCTTAATCGTGCCTTTTCATATTCCACATCACCCCATCACAACTTCATTTCATAGCTCACTCTCTTCACCCTTTTTTCAATATTGTCGATAATCCACACCCAGAATGAACCCTGTTTTCATCATTCTGGTATCCATTTCCAAAAGTGATAACATTCCTGTCATTTTACAATTCCATCTCACATTTCACTAACATGCCAATATAGGTTGACCACATTTTGTTATCATATACCATTGCAGGATAAACAATTATTTTCAACAAGCTCTGTCATACCTGTTAAGTCACATTCTTACCTTATATATCTTCTCTCCAAGCTCCAGCAACATTCCTTCCTTTTAGGACTCATTTTGGCATTTATTTCATTATCTTAATCAAACATATTCCAGACACATGAATCACCAGCCCTCGCCAAGTTTTCACAAGCTACCCATTTCTCATACTACAAATCTTCCTCCTCAAATACTGGCACTTTACTTAAATTCCCATTCACTTTTAGGAGCCTTTTTTTTCATAAACATTCCATAATCCCTCAAAACATCCACCAGTTTTGCTGTTTCACACATAATCATACCACAACACATGATATCATTAACTTCTTTATTAGATCCCATGTCTTCTCTCTCTATACATATATCAGATCCTGTGTCTTCTCTCTCTATATATATCAGATACCATGTCTTCTCTCTCTATATATACATCAGATCCCATGTCTTTTCTCTACATATATCAGATCCCATGTCTTCTCTTTCTATATATATCAGATTCTGTGTCTTCTCTCTATATATGTCTTCTCTCTATATATATTAGATCCCATGTCTTCTCTCTATACATATCAGATCCCATGTCTTCTCTCTATATATATATCACATCCCAAGTCTTCTCTCTATATATATATCAGATACCATGCCTTTTCTCTCTCTATATATATATATCAGATCCCATGTCTTCTCTCCATATATATCACATCCCATGTCTTCTCTCTCTATATATATATCAGATCCCATGTCTTCTCTCTCTATATATAAGATCCCATGTCTTCTCTCTCTCTCTCTCTCTATATATATATCAGATCCTGATTCTTCTCTCTATATATATATCAGATACCATGTCTTCTCTCTATACGTATATAACAGATCCTGTGTCTTCTCTCCATACATATGTCAGATAACATGTCTTCTCTCTCTATATCATATACCATAACTTTCCCTTTAACGCCCTCAACATATACACAAGACAACCATGGAAATATGCTACTTTTGTCATTTCCCAACTTCCATCCTTGTTCCATTGAAATACAGCAATCCTTTTTCTAACGTGTTAACTTAGGGATATGGAAATGAATTACAAGTCTTCTAAAGCCATTCATTCAAATCAAATGGTCTTACCAGACAAGACTGTGTTTTTAGTTCGCTGCATGAAGCTGCTGCCATCTGCGTAATATACTTCACTGAATGCACTCAGACATATATTCAGATATTTCAGTGTCTTCCTCAGGGATGGGAAATACTGAAACAAAGAAATATCCTTTAATGTCAATACAGTAACTGCTCGGTTTTACAGTTTAAAATTATCTACAACTGTATGACTACAGTTTACAATCATTAGAACTGTATGACTTTACAATTTACAATTATATAAAACTGTGTGACTTTACAGTTTACAATTATATATAACTGTATGACTTTAAAATTACATACAACACTATGACTCTACAGTTTGCAATATCATATAACTGTATGACTTTACAGTTTACAATTACAGTTACAATTCCAAGGTTAAATTATAGTCACTGGTATAAGAGTGGCATACGGGTGATAAGTTCCCTCTTAGGATGCATCCAAGTTCATTGCCTTCCTGGTATGAGAGAGGGAGATATTACATAGCTTGTGATGTTGGCATCACAGCTAGAATTTCCATACCTCTGCTTATGTGTATGCAACATTTTTCTAGATGTTATTCAGAGAGTATATACACATATCACAATCATAATAAAAGAATGAATGCAAAATTATAATAGTTCAATCAATCTATATGGTTATAAATCAATCCGTATGGTTGTAAATAAAATGGTAAAACCAGCCTGATGGTAATATCATCCACAAGTACCTTTAATAGTTCTGATGGCACAACAAATTATTCATAGACTTTATATGGCTAAATCTATCTGTATGTCCTTCATCTCTTATTATGCAAGGCTAAAGATGTTTTTATCCAACTTGAAAAAATCAAGGATCATACAGAAGTGGACAAAAAACTTGACTGAGAGTTTAGAGGGAAGGAGGTGAAAAAGTAAAGAGGTGGATGTAAACATGGAAATGTTAAGTGATAAGTACTGAAGGTGAGTTGCTGAATCAAAAGAAGAAAGTGAAAGGAAGATAGAGAGAGTATTCTGAAGAACTGATGAATGTGGGAGATGGTGAGATAGCAGCTGTCATGCACATGGGTACGGAGGACAGAACAGAGAGGATACAAGTGCAAAGGCCTATAGCAAGAAGGTAGGTAGAAAGGGCAATAACGATGCTGAAGGTACGAAAGGTACCAAGAGTGGATGGGATATGGCTGAAATGGTGAAGCATGGAGGAGAAAGAATGATAGACTGGATTCATTTGATATATAACTGAGCATGGAAACAGAAGGTTGTGCTTGTGGGCTGGGTAAAAGCAATAATTGTTCCTTTATTAAAAGGAAAAAGTGTAAAGATTGTCCATAAAGGGTAGGAGGACAACTGTTGGATGATTTGAGGGCCTTGTATAGAGTAGCAAATGCATATGTAAGAGTTGATGAAAATTTGAGTGAAAGTTTTGGTATACATGTGGGTATGAGGCAGGGCTTTGTGGTGTCACCTTGGCTTTTTAACATGTATACAGATGGTTGGTATTAGCTGGTAGGCAGACACCGACCAAGGAGGTATATTACTGGGACTACCTGCCAGGTTTAGTGACGGCTGCATGGTGAGCAAGCACTTCAGTGGTTGTTAAGCTGCACTCCTCTGACCTAGGTAGCTGTCTTTTCTTTCTGCCTCACCCACATGTGGAGTGCTGGCAAACATAAAATCTCTCCTTGTCACACATAACAACACTTAACTCACGCAACTCATTCTATGTAAATAGATTTTCCAGAAGTGAGAGCTGTGTGCTAGCCCTGCCTTTTAATGAAATGGAAGGAGCAATAGATAGAAGTAGTAGGAAGGAACATTAAATAGAAACATTAGGTTAGAGGCAGGAGGTAGGAACATTATGTAGGAACAGCAGGTACTAGTAAGTACAAATATTAGGAAGGGGCCTCTGAAAACACTGTGTTAGAGTTGCCCTTTGCCAGTGGCCTTTTAAGGATGAGGCAGGAGAGAAGAAGCAGCACTGGAATTCACCAGCTATTGAGACTTTTGCTGTGGTCACCCCCTTCAGGGAGTTCCAAAAGGGAAGATGCATCAGAGATATAGACAGATAGATACATGGATAGAATGGTGAGAGGTGAAAGCAAAACTTGGGAAAGGGGGTGCAGAGATGTATTGTGGTGATGAGATATGGTGAATTGTGACAATCCTTTTTGCAGATGATACTGTTTTGTTTGTTGAAAGTAAAGAGGAGTTGCAAGTTGTGTCTTTTATGGTATGTGTAAGCATGTGCGATTGAAGGTAAATATGAGCAAAATTAAAGTAATGGTTTTTGATAGGAAAACAGTAAAAGTATTGATTTTGCAAAACCATATAGAGTAAGTGTACTAAACCATGTTATAGATAAGGAGGAGAATGACTGGAGGAGAAGAGAGACTTTAAGTATTTGGGAGCCATCTTGGGTAAGTTTGGTGAAATGGTAAGATGAATAAAGGAGTCATTGGGTCCCTTAATAGAGTAATGAATGGTATATGTATAAGCATGGAAGGAGAAGAAATGATTAAGGGACAGCATAGTCCTCCCAAATCCAAACTATGCAGCTGAAACATAGATTAGGAATGAGTCACAGAGGTCAAGAATCCAGGCAGTGGAAATGAGCTATTTGAGGAGAGCATGTGGTGTGACTAGATGGAATGAAGAAAGAAATGAAGGGGTGTATGAGAGATGTGGTCTGGCAAGGAGTGCAAAGAGAATGAATTGTGGAGAGGCAAAATGGGTGAAATATAATACTTTCAGGTGGTTTGGCATTGTGGTAAGAATGCAAAACTGGTAGTTTACAAGGAGAGTATATGAAAGCACATTTAAAGAAGTAGGATTGAGAGAAAGGCCACCTGTGACAAGGAAAATTAAAGCAGAAGAGTACAGGAGGGAGATAAATGGTGGAAAAATGCATGGAATACTATATGTAAGGGAGGCATGTAAGGACAGGGATAAGTGGAGACATTTGCCATGGCCACCCCCTTGATGGGAGTTCCCAAAAAGAAAGGACATCAGAATTACTGAAAGACAGATATCAGACATAGGATAACATACACCTTCTTGACCAGGCTATCCTCTGCCATAATCAAACAATTTCTTCACACCACATATTCTTCTCATACCTTTGTTCTTTATTCTATCTATCCTAATTTTAACTATAATACAAAATCTATACATTTTTACTCCTATTCTCTTATTTTTGAATTATCCTGACCTACATAAACTCAGGTTTTACATCCATACATCTGAGATGGGATAAGTACTCGGATACTACCCACATGAACATCAGGAGGGTTTGTGATGGTTGAGGAATTAACATTATATAAGAGAAAGTTCATGTCATTATTAAGAATTATAGTTCTTGGCAACTCTTTTGTAGAATCAAAAGGGAATAGTATTACATCTACAAGGTTGTATGTCCATGGTTGTACATGGATAATGGCTGCTTCAATAACCATATCAACTGTTAGTAAGGAGTAATAACTGGTCACGTGATGCAGAGGGAAGAGTTGGGGGTGCAACCGAATTATGTCATTGTTTGGTTAATATGTGTGAGTTCCACATAAGGGGAAAATGATGGCGTGACAACTTGGTTTACCAAATTATTCACGTCTTCTAATAAGCCAGTAAAATAACGTGCATAGTAAGTAATTTGAGAATATAAACTATCAATGTATGTGGAAACAGTTAACACTGTAAACCTTGTATTAACAGGTTCCGATGTTAACTCTACCTGCTGAGTCAAGTTATTAACTGTTAACACGTCACTCAGATACTGTGCACGTTGTTTCAGCATTTTGGCTTTAAATTTAATATATTTGTTGTTAAGAAGTTATTGAAATTGCAAGGAGTGAACCTGATTCCTAACTGAATTAAATTCTTCCTGCATGGCAGTACTGAACAAATAAGAAGAAAGGAGGGACACTACAAAATTAAGTAGACCTCTTTTGCTCCTTCATTGATTTATGTTATTCTGGGCATTCATTGCACTTTGGAGATTCAATGTCTTGTATTATGTCATACAAAATTCCACTAGTGCTATTCAGTTTCCAGGTTCACTGTCTTAAAGTTGGAAGAGGAGCAACACTAGAGTTGCTGACCATTACACTGGTGTAAGACATGAGTATGGTACACAGTAAACTACTTATTAAAGGCGAGGTCTTAATGAATATTAATGTGTCTGTGGTGGTGATGTGAGGGCATTCACTTCTGGTGTGGGGACAGACTGAATGATGGTAGAAGGTGGTTGGCTGACATTGTTTGAGGGTTGAGGAGTGTTGTTTGGTGTGGGAACAGGATGATGCTCAGAATACTGTAAAACTTTCATGGTCTCATGTTCCTCACAAATATCTCCTGTATTTAATGTCGAACCCTAAACTTATGTCCATTTAAATGAGGTAAAACTCTATAAGGACCAGGAAATTTCAGGTCTAGTGTAGGAACCTCACTTCTAGAGTTAAATTCTTTCACCATTATCGAGAGTCCAGGAGCCACCTTTGATGGTTTTGTGGACTTATTAGCCTCATCCGTGAAATTTGTAGTGCCTCCACCTAGATTTTCCTTGATCCATTGGTGAATTAATTGAGTTGTGTGATACTTTTCTGCTCCAAATCATTTCTGTGTTGTAAAAGGCGACTAAATAGGGAGAGCACAAAACTGGAAACCCTCCCGTTCAATTTTTACTTTCCAAAAGAAAGAACAGAGAGAGGGCTAAGTGAGGATTTTCACTCTTAGGCTCAGTCCTCTGTTTCTAGTGCTACCTCATTAATGCAGTAATGGCGAATATAAATATAAATTGATTAATATTTATTATAATTTATTGCTGTCTCCCGCGTTAGCAAGGTAGCGCAAGGAAATAGACGAAAGAATGGCCCAACCCACCCATATACACGTGTATATACATACACATCCACACACACACATATACATACCTATACAATTCAA